>CAUDMG010000100.1:1575000-1672500 GCA_958450375.1 Homarus gammarus | reverse complement strand
GTAAAAAAAAAAACGAACTAAAAAAACGACAAAAAGGAAAAAAAAATAAGAAAAGTATAAGTAAATAAAGGCAATAAAGGAGAGAATATAACGATAAAGTAATAATTTATAGTAATAATCTCAACTGGTAAATATATTAACAATTATAAAATCCTGGAAAATGAAGAAAATGCGAGATTAATTTAAAAGGACAAATATTGGAAGAAGAAAAATGACAAAAATTAAAAAAAAAATAATACAGTAAACTAGAATAAATGGAATAAAAATTAAACTTGGAGATAAAAAAAAAAAGGTGAAATTCAGTAAAAATAAATAAATAAAAACAAACCAAACTTAAACTAAAAGAAAAAGATGAGGGTTTAATCGTATTCTTTTATAATCCATGTCTCTGTCCCGCCATCATCATCGTCCACTAACATGTAAATATTCCTTGATCTAGATGGGTCCAAGAGAGGTATAGCTAAGGCGCTTCGATGACTCCCTGTCGCCTCGGTAGGGTGGTCAAAATCCTTCGTTCGTTGGGCTGTGTTTTCCATGTGTAGCTCTCGGTGTGAGGTTATGTGAGGTGATACAGTACACGGCCTTCTTATAGTAGTTCATAATCCCCTGGAGATAAACACGTACTGTTCCTGTATGCAACACCTAACGCAGTGCCACATGCTCCTTTCTCGTCTCACACAGTATAAATAATCATCTATGAAGGTTAGTGTGAGACCATCGTAGAGAAGAGAGGAAACTCAACACGTTGGTTTTCTCTCACTGTGTCCCGGCCACAGGTCACTTAATAAACCAGGTAAATTCTCTCCGACTTGAACATTCATTTTAGACTCAATATCGTAAACAGTCTCACACACCTCCTAGGTTACGACCCTCTACGACTCTCGGGATAAAAGAGACATAACAGAAAACGGTCCGGATCAAACCACTGAATTACATTTCTCGGTAATATCCCTCACACAAACTCCCGGAGGAACCGACCCACTTCCCGGGACCGAGGAATGAGAAAACTTCCCCTTCTGATACTATAAGTCATTCTAGACCAGAAGACCCAAGAGTCCACACAGACGCTACATGATGCAGGCAGCTACTCTACTGAAGGTGAAGATGTGCCTCACCCACCTTCCCCCTCCCTCGTCCTGCAGGAACAAGGGGGGGGGGGGGCATTATGCTACCTGCTAATATTGTTAATGTGAATGGAAGGTCAATGCCGTAACATCCACCCCGGGCTCTTTATAGTAAAGGCATCCTGACGACTCGTGTGTGTGTGTGTGTGTGTGGAGCTTCTACAACGGGCACACCGAGTAAGGAACCAGACTTATACAGCCTCAGTAATTCACCTGTCGAGAGGTATTGACGATGACGCCCTGATGATATCTTGAACAGGTGCCAAGACTAGGCTGTGAGGCAAGACAGACAAACCCTTCACTCAAATACCACACCTCCTCTGTATAGCACACAGTCACCTCTGTATAGCACAGTCACCGCTGTATAGCACACAGTCACCTCTGTATAGCACACAGTCACCTCTGTATAGCACAGTCACCTCTGTATAGCACAAAGTCACCTCTGTATAGCACACAGTCACCTCTGTATAGCACACAGTCACCTCTGTATAGCACACAGTCACCTCTGTATAGCACACAGTCACCTCTGTATAGCACACAGTCACCTCTGTATAGCACACAGTCACCTCCGTATAACACACAGTGGAACACAGAAGAACGGTAATGCACCATCCCTGAGGCAGCGGGAAAAAGCCTTCTGTCAATTAAACTTGACTGAATTTTAATATGGGATCCTTCGACCCCAGGGACAAGTAGGACACAATGACGGGGACTGAGAAACACACACACACACACACACACACACACACACACACACACACACACATGCCTTAACAAAAACTACTACAGAAACAAACAGATACAAAATAAGCCCAGACAATAATAACATTAAGGTGCTAGGTTAGGTTAGGTTAGGTTAGGTTAGGTTAGGTTAGATGTTGGCACCAGCTAACCCACAGCATAGAGAACCTTAAATTAATCCTTTCATTCACACCTGCAGGGCCACTAATTACTTGCTATAATACTCAGGGTGCCAGTCTCATCCCTCCCCCCCCCCCCCCCCCAGTGTAGAGGTAGAGAAGGGAGAAAGGAGGAGGTACAGATGGAAGGAGAGAAGAGGTGAAGGAGGGAAGGAAGTACAGAGGAAGAGAGGAAGGGAATGAGGGAAGGAGGTACACAGATAACGCGCGGTGTGGCTCAAACTACGGAATAATAACAATAAAAACTTAATTGTTTATTCCGCTTCTTCGGCTTTTATAGGTCGGCGGAGAGAGAGAGAGAGAGAGAGAGAGAGAGAGAGAGAGAGAGAGAGAGTAACAAGCTAGCGGACTGGAATTTAATATATCAGGAACATCTTTATTACATCAGACTTCACAACCTATACTAAAGGCCGAGTCTTGTTTCCTTTTATTATCCTGTGTTTATATTGACTCTAGTGCCAGCAACCTAACCTAACCAAACCAAACCTAACCTAACTTAACCTAACCTAACTTAACCTAACCTTTTATTCTCCTATGGTGGTAGTAGGCAGCTATCAAACAGCGAGGAAGATATTGGTAGCATAATGTGTTGTGACTTAATTAGTTTTCTCACTATTAAGAGGAAAACTAATTCAGGTGTTGATTGGACGTCACTGACAAGACACGTTATTAATATGAGATAAAATATCGCCTAAACCATCCTAAGTAATGTTTATAGTCACTGAATAATAAGACATAATTAATTAATGTTCATAGTTTCTGTATTATTAATTATTCCAAAAAAAATAAGCCACTATTTTCACATTAATCTCATCTAAAAATCCGTCTATTTTCACAGTAAATATCACCCCCCAAAACTCTTTTATTTCCTGAGTAAACATCACCCAATACGAAGACGGCACCTAGAGGGGGGGGAGGAGGGGGAGGGGGGAGAGAGAGGGGGAAGAGGAGAGAGAGAGAGAGAGAGAGAGAGAGAGAGAGAGAGAGAGAGAGAGAGAGAGACGGGGGAGAGAGAGGGAGGGGTGAAAGTAGAGGGAGGGGGTGAAAGAGGTGGGGTGGGGTGGGGTGGGGTGAAGTAGGTAGGTAGGTGGCACTGTCCAGGCCCTCGACGCGTCATTTTTGCAAGCATTAAATATGTTATTGAGGGAGCTGGCACCCACTCCCGGCACCATTACCGCCATATTACTGTTCTCATTCCCACGTTCGCTGGTGTAACGTAGCGCCAATATCTGAGAGTTTTACCCCTTTTTTTTGGTGGGGGGGAGGGGGGAGGGTGGGGGGGGGGGTTTGTTGCCCCTCTGCTGATTTTTGTTAATTTTCTTCTCGTTACGCGTTGTGAGATTTTTGTTTTTACGATTTTTTTCTTTATTTCTTGACGTTGATGGAGACTTTTCTTTTTTGTCTGCATTTATTTTTATTGTTTCATTACGACTTTTTTTTACTTTAACGTAGAAGTTTTTCGTGCTGTTTCGTTTTTTGGGTTTTTCTTATTTATTTGTGTTTTGGGGTGATTTTTGCCTTCATTTTGAGGACTTCTTTTTATCCTCGTTTTTCCATATATCATTTTCTCGACGAATATTATTACTTTTATTCTCGTTTAAATACCTGATTTCTTTGTCTACTAACTCAAGAGACTCTAACACTTCAAAATACAACTAAAAAAGCACTGGGCGGACCACATTGCCCAGTACAGGTACCAGTCCCCTTCACTAGAGCGTTTACAGGGGCACGTCACGTATACATTCCACAAATCATTACATTGAGATATTTGTTTTATATTATTTTACTTTGATTCCATAATATGTTTACTATTGAGAATCTCTTTCCGTCGAATGTAAACAAACACAGCGCTGCCACACTGCACCAAATCTGACGAGCCCCTGTAAACGCACTAATGAAGGGGACTGGTACCTGTACAGTACATACATATTGTTGTGGCCAATATAAAACAACGGTAATTTGTTTTTATCAATATACTGTACAGACAAAAATAGTCCCTTCCAGCGATACGATATTTACTTAAAAAAAATCATTAAAAGTTCCATTGATTATTATTACCGGTAAAGAACAACACGAATACAGAACATTATATACAACATTTTCACGCAGATTGATAAGATTATTCTACTTAATAACATCTTGGAAACAGTTTATCTTGATATATTAATGGCGTTAATTATTTATATTAGACTTGAGGTGAAAACTATGAAGGTGGTTGACACCTTTAACTGTTCAGGGTCAAGCTATTAAGTGAACACAATGCCTCAACCTTCTGTGATGGAAACAAACACACCTTGTGTGTGGTGGTCAGAGTACAACACAACACACACACTAACTAGGACCTACCCTGTGTTAGTAGAACTGATCCCTAAAGCTGAATATTTTACTGTACAATCCTTCTCACTACCTCAAGTTGGCACTGTTATACGTTTGCAGCACTGGCGGGGCAGGTGTTAGTAAAGTACAGTATGGCAGGCAGGGAACACCAACCAAGGCTCACAGATCAACAACTCACAAATCTGTGGTTTATGGACCAACAATACTTTATATAAACTCAAATTATACTTATTAATCTAAAAATTTAATCACCTTTAATTAGAGATATGAATATTTTAAAACAGCAACATATGACACTGTTACGTTAATGGAGTAAACCTTTCAAACTGTTAAACGTGTACTTACCTTAACCCTCTCTTGGTGTGTACTGACCATATTAACATCTCTTGAATGGTCATGACTTCACACCCTGCAAAACAAAGCAGTAATAGACTTAGAATGTATCTGTCTTCCTCAAACTGTAATAGTCTCCCATACCCCGGCCTACCAGACTTACTTAGCATAAACATAAGGAAAAACTAAACCATTTTTTATTCAGCTGTACAGTAATGGTAAGGTCAATGAGGAAGGAAACTTGAGTGGTGATGAGTTGCTAAAACTTCCCAAACCTACATCATATTACCTTCTTAAAGTCAACCAAATGAATCGAAATTAGGTGAGTCAACAGCTCTATACATGGCATTGTTACGGTTACTAGTGGTTAGTTAATTTATACGCTTAAGTTTTCTTTTCCACAACCGCTTCAGTATTATGACGATACTTAAAGGGTTTTGTGTGTGTGTGTGTGTGTGTGTGTGTGTGTGTGTGTGTGTGTGTGTGTGTGTGTGTGTGAGTGTGTTACTCCTCCATTCTATATGATCATTTAAACACAATTTATAGGCTAATCACCTGATGGCTGCAAACAGTTCATTTAAATAGCCCCCCCCCCTCCCCCTCTCTCTCTCGTATTTGTTTCCGTGTGGCAAAAATATTACTGTCATTTCGCCCCGCTGCTCTACTGTGGCTACCAGGCGTAGGTATATAACAACAAATATTGTCTCTCAGTGATATATCAAGCAGTATATCAAGGCTAACTCTCTAGTATACCTCCAACACTGGGATATACCATACAGCATATCCTCACCCACATAACTTACTCTGGGACATATTTCCTAAGCTGGAGTATATTATAAAAGCGAATAATATATCCAAGTATATTACAGGACACCATCTTGTACAAACCTCCTGTTCTGGGATATATTGGGATATATTTTCTAAAGTTGGGATATATTGTAATTAATATCATCTCCCGGATTATATACTGCATATTAGCTAAAGCAGCGTTATGGCCCCCCAAGAGGTGTTAATATTATCTTAATGTATGTTCATGGGTTTGGGTCGGGGGTATAGAGTGGTATACTTGGACATACATAATATACATATAGATACATACATACATACATACATACACCACAAAATACATATACTCTCACTCATCAAACACACTCTCTCTCTCTCTCTCTCTCTCTCTCTCTCTCGGCACTAAATGACCTCCATAATCCCTCAGGACAAAAATATTATAGCGAGAAAATTTGATGTTATTTTCAGACATTAGGTTTACAGGCTGAGAGATTCTCCTCCTTTACCGGGTGACAAGACGATCAGGTGATGTAGAGGACGGAGAGACAGAGAGAAGTAGAGAGAGACAGAGAGATAGAGAGAGTGTAGAGATAGAAAAAGACAGATAGAAGTAGAGTTAGAGACAGAGAGAGAGAGAGAGAGAGAGAGAGAGAGAGAGAGAGAGAGAGAGAGAGAGAGAGAGAGAGAGAGAGAACAATTATCACCGGGAAAACATGACATCAACAGCAAACAAAAACTAAAAGAACAATTTATAGTTTTTTCTCATTCGCGTCTCTTTTTTTTTATTCATTATCATCGCGTTACAAAATATCCGTCTGTCAGTCCGTCCAATACTGGCGTAATTAATTTGTGAATTTGACTCCTCCAATAGTTTCTTCCCAATGAAAAAGATTCACAACTCTGGCACAAATATTCTGGAGAGAGAGAGAGAGAGAGAGAGAGAGAGAGAGAGAGAGAGAGAGAGAGAGAGAGAGAGAGACCAGTGTGCATAAATAATAATGGGTCACATGCGGGTGAATTTTGTCATTTTCTGTGGTAACTTTAAAACGATTTATATCCGGTCAAGGTGTATTTTTATTACCGAGTTTATACGATTTATTCCTTTTATTTCTTATTGAGGTACAAGAAAATGAACAAAAAATGGAACAATAAATGGGTCTTTTTTCTTATCAAATGGGTCACGTCTGGCGGATTTTTTTCTTCAATATCTACTGTACCTGACAAAGATCACTTAACTATTGTCCTCAAATGCTTCACTCACTTTACAAAATTCACTCCACCGTCACGTTCCCAATAATAAAATACCTTGAAAATTTACTACGAACATTTTAGAACACCGGTAGAATTTTTTCACTGCTAAAACGGCCCAAGTTGGACGATATTTTCATTTCTAGACAAATTTAAAAAAAAACACTTCCATTATTGTCCTATAATGGCTGATACACAACGTCCACCACTTCACACTACATTTCCCCAATTAAATAATATCTTTCAAATTCGTAGGAAACATTTTGGAGTTGTGTTAGACGCGTACACGACTTATAACATCAACAACTAACAAAACAAAAAATAATAAACACGACAAAACAAAAAATAACAACGACAATAACAAATTAAAACGACAAAAACAGAAACAAAAACAATACAAAAAAAACCGACAAAAACAAAAAACACGACATAAACAAAAAAAACACGACATAAACAAAAAAAAACACGACAAAAACTAAACACGACAAAAACAAAACCCGACACTAGCAACTGACACAACACTACAAAAAAAATCCCGAACATAAAAACAAACACACAAACAGAATGTCATCTGTGCCATTTGTATTTTTCTTGTTTTTCTGTGATTTTTTTTTTCAATACATTTTTTGTCGTGTCAAATTGCCGTGTTCATTACCGTAGTATATGGTGACCATGAATGACTCTCTCTGATTGGTCGCGAGGTAAAGGTGTTTGTTACATTACCTGTGATTGGTGGAGAGAGGGATGGGAAAGGGGGTGAGCAAGAGAGAACAAGGGGGAAAGGTAGGGGAGAAGATGAGAAGGGGGCGAAGAGAGAAAGAGGAAAGAGAAAATGGAGAAAGCAGAGATAGAAAGAGATAATTAAGAACATAAAAAGGTTAGAAAAGAAACATTAAAAAAAAACACAAAGAAAACGAAACCACACACACACACACACACACACACACACACACACACACACACACACACACATAATATTTTTTCAACACGCCACAATAATTCCCGCTCAACCGTGCTACTGTCCGAACACCGTGCCATTGTGCCCACTGAAATATTACCTTCTGCCGCCATAAAACGTTCTGGTGTACAGGGCCCCTACCTGGTGACACACTGCCCCCCCCCCCCCCCTTGCTACTTCTGCTCTACACCTTGTATTATAATTATTTACCGTAGTGGGTCGTTGTCGATGGTTTTAGCACGTTATTTTATCTATGGTCGGGAGTGGTTGTTATAGGTTTGATATGGAGGGTTGTAATTGGTTGATACTTGAATGGGGGGATTTAGGGATGTGATTGGCTCTTACAGGTACAACAAGTGTGTTCTATAGGGATGTGATTGATTATTACAGGTATGCTATCTTAACCTAATGAGGATTGAAGATGTGCGCTCTCTCTCTCTCTCTCTCTCTCTCTCTCTCTCTCAACAGATTGCAGTAGGACCACCATCTCTGGACGCTAGTGAGACAGAGTGAGACACAGTGGGTGAATGTTTTTAGAAACGAGTGAGAGTGAGCGAGTTTGCCTCTTTAAAGACCAGAGAGAGAGAGAGAGAGAGAGAGAGAGAGAGAGAGAGAGAGAGAGAGAGAGAAGCTGAGAGAAAGAACGAAGAATAGAGACAGAGAGAAAAAGAGAAATAGAGAGGGAGAGAGGAATAAAGAGAAACTGAAAAACAGAGAGAAATAAAGACAAGGGCGAGAGTGAGGAAACGAGGGAGAGAGATTATGAAAGGCAAAGAAATTTATATAAAAAGAGAGAAAAAGAGAAAGCAAGACGTACAGCCAGACCCGGAATCCACTAACGACCAAGATATTTCTCTTCTGTTTCTTTAAAGGCAACGAGAGAGAGAGAGAGAGAGAGAGAGAGAGAGAGAGAGAGAGAGAGAGAGACAATATCCCCCAAGATCCAAAAACAAATCAGCTTTACATATTAACAGAGGCGTTAAAGAAGGGGGTTAAAAAGTGTATTAAGGATGAGAGATGACCGGGGACCACGAGGAGGGGGGAGGCGGATATATGACACGCGTGAAAAGTGGGGTGCAAATGTGTCCGTCTTGAAAAGGTTATCCGCGGTCAGGCTTCATCACACAGCAGCCGTAATATCAGAGGAAGAAAAGGAAGGAAGGAGGGAAGGAGGGAGTGTGTAGGCTCAGTATAGTCAGTCCAAACTCTTTATTTATATAATACAGAGAGCAAAAGATTGTACGCCTCTGTTTGTACAACAGTATAAGGTGTACCAAAGATGTATTTTCCCTCACTAAATAAAACACATACTTGACAAGGCTAATATATACTGTAGAGGAGAGCGAGATCAAGTCCCTAGGGGACATCAAGGGTCCACAATGTTTAGATCATACAATTGAAAACCTGGAACGTTAATGTGGCATTTAAAAACTCCTGCACTGTGAAACAAATGTTAATTAAGAACTCCCCAACACTGCAGGCGGCTGCATTTACAAGGTTCCTAGCAAGGAATGTAATATGTTCTACTTAGGCCAGACAGGTAAAGATCTTATAACTAGACTTAAACAACATAAATATAGTGTTAGGACAGGCCAGGAATCTAATGCTCTGTTCATTCATATGAGAGATAATAGGCATTGCATTGACTGGGATAATGCCTCCTCAATATTACCTCGTAATTCAGTTGTCAGTAGGAACATTATAGAATCCAGTCCCATTAAACATACCGAATCTGTCAACATGAATTTGGGGTAATAGTATGTACAAACTGGACAATTCTGTGATTAAGAAGATTTGTAACCAGGTGAGAAGGTTGGGTCATCTTACCCTACACACACTACTCTGCTAAACGTCACCCCCACCCCCACCCCCACCCCCACCGCTATCTCTCACGGCCCCCGTATGCTAATGTTGTTTTCCAAATGTTATAAAATACTGTCCTCTTGTTTGTTTACCGGAGACTTAGTTTGTCTATGGCCTCAATATATGTGTTTACACGTCTGTTGAGTTTGACCTGGTGTGTGTGTCTGTCTGATGGTAAGTCTGTCTGTCCATTTATCTATCAGTTTATCCATTTACATAACCATTCATTTTGTTATTCTATTATAAATCACACACCTCAGACCACCTCAGAGTTAGGTACCCATGTGCCAAGTTAGTATTATGTGGGGATTTAAATGAAATTGACACCACTGATATCCAGGACCAGCTATCACTATCACAAGTCGTGACCTTCCCCACACACGGTCAAAATACCCTTGACCTTATCTTAACTGACTTAGCGGACCAGTACCAACCACCTCAACCAATGCCTCCTATCGGGTGTAGCACACACTTATCAGTGCTCTGGTCCCCGGCTGCCACTCCCACTCAAGTACAGAGACCCTACATCAAGACCTACAGGCCGATTACTGACTCTGCAGTGCGCCTATTCGGGCAGTGGATAGTTCACCATCCCTGGACTGAAGTACTTAGCGTGGATGACGTGGAAACCAAATGGATAAATTATACCAACACCACCACGCAAGCTCACCACCACTTCTTCCCCGAGAAGTCCGTCAGGTCTCACCCAGCTGACTTGCCCTGGATCACACCTCGGATCAAAAGACTTATGCAACAGAGAGACAGAGCCTTTCATCTCAATGACCACATCCGCTACAGGTCCCTTCGTAACCGAGTCATCCGCGAAATACGCACTGCAAAGAAGTCCCACTACCCAACCAAATTACAACACCTGAAGCAGACCAACATCAGTCAATGGTATGGTAAGCTTAAAGAACTCTGTGGACTAAACAATAAGACACACCCCCTCCCCTTCCTTAGCCATCTCACTAGTGTTGACGCAGCTGAGCAAACAAATAACCATTTCGCTACTATATGCCAGACGCTCCCACGGCTTGACACAACAACTCTCCCTGCTTACCTACCAGCCCCCCTTCCCACTGACTTAGTAGAAGAATTTGAAGTAGCAAAACGCCTGGACAAACTAAAATTAAAACGCTCTACCACCCCCATTGACTTACCAATGAAACTCTTCAAGGAGTTCTCCCCGGAGCTTGCTAAACCCCTCTGCTCCATCATCAATGCTTCTCTCAGTCAAGCCAGATGCCCAGCTGACTGGAAGACCTCTTATGTATCACCAGTGCCCAAGTCAACCAGCCCACAATCCTTAAATCAGCTACGACCTATTGCAATCACCCCAATACCCAGCCTAATCTGTGAAAGTTTTGTGTTCGACTGGGCTTATGCTGATATTGCAGGAGTCGTAGACCCTCAGCAATTTGGCAACATGAAAACTTCCTCCACCACTCACTGTCTTGTCAGCTTTCTCGATTACATATACCGCCATCTCGAGAAACGAAAAACGTCTGTAGCTGTCGCCTTCATTGATTTCACTAAAGCGTTCGACCTAGTCGACCACAATATAATCATCAACAAAGCTATTGACCTCGGGCTTCGAAGAAGCCTCATACCATGGCTTACAGACTTCCTCAGTGACCGACGCCAAGCTGTACGCTTCCGAGGGGCTGTCTCCACCTTTCAGTCACTCACCTGTGGCGTCCCCCAAGGCACCAAGATGGGACCACTCTGCTTCCTTATGCTCATCAATGATGCCCTAAGAGAAACCCCTGCTCGCTGGAAATATGTCGACGACTCCACCATTGGGATCAGCGTCAACAATTCTGCTCCCAACTATACCGCCCTTCAGGATTTATTGAACAGTCTCCAAAACTGGGCCACCAACAACCATGTCACCATCAACCATACCAAGACCATGGTTATGCACATCAACCTCTCTCCGACATTGTCCCACCTCCTTCCATTACTCTAGGTCCGAACACACTCCAGGTTGTAGATTCCACGAAGCTCCTCGGCGTCACCATAGACAACAAACTAAATTGGAAACCACACGTCAATGAAGTTGTCAAATCCTCCAGTTTCCGTCTCCACCTCCTCCGCCGACTCAAGTCCCTCGGAGTTCCTGCACACGAGCTCCTCAGTGTTTACACAACATTCATACTTCCCAAGCTCACCTATGCCTCCCCCACCTGGTCTTCCTCCCTAAATGCCACACAACGTAAACACCTAGAAAAAGTACAAAAGAGGGCATGCAAGATTATTCTCTCCCCCTCCTACTCCACATATCAAGAAGCGCTCAACACACTGACCCTTTCGACTCTCACTGACCATCACCACGACCTCATCTGCAAATTTGGTAAGAAGCTTCTACACCATCCCCGACACCGGCTCCTACTACCACCTGAGATCCCTTGTCCGAGAATTGCTGTTCGACACCACAACCGCATCCAGCCCATACGTGCACGAACTGATCGCTATAAGAACAGCCCAGTCCCAACCATTGTAAAAATTATCAACAACTTGTAATACTGTAACACTGTCACTATGTTGAAATGAACTGTAGTTTGAGCTTTTCCCCATCTAAGTTATTATATGTCTTATTTGTGTCACTTATGTTACTTGTATATTATTTGTAATTCGTAACCCATTCCCCAAATATGTAACTGTATATTTTCAGCCTTCTGGCTGCCAAGCTCCTTCAATAAACCGTTAATTATTATTATTATTATTATTATTATTATTACACACACACACACACTAACAAAATTACCCCCTAACCAAAAGATTGAATTTTCTCTTTCACTTTTTTCCTTCCCCCGTTTTCTTTGCGACATTATTTTCGTTTTCTTCGAAGTGAGACAACTAACGCTCGCCTCTCTCTCTCTCTCTCACAGTCCTTCTATCCTCTATCTCATACATAGTCTCTCTCTCTCTCTCTCTCTCTCTCTCTCTCTCTCTCTCATCATATATATATTATTCCTTAACTCATCTTGGGGCAACATAAAGCAAAGCCAAGCTCTATGATACCGCACAACATTATGTCTCGCCATTTCCTTTTTTTTTTTTTATTCTTTTTTTATTTTATTCATTTTACTTAGATCAAAACAGACTGTTGTTGTGCCGTGAAATAAATCCCTAAATTATGCGATATGATTTAATAGGGTTTGTATTTTTTCATATTTATTTCTTAAAACTTAAAAAAATATGATATAATTTAGTTTTATATATTGGGTGTCTCATGGGCCACGTATCACAGGGGAATTAGTTTTGTGTCTGTGTGTGTCTGTGTGTCTGTCTGTGTGTCTCTGTGTGTCTGTGTGTCCAGGTAGATAACAAACATACCACTCTCTTAACCCGACGTATAACACCAGCACCCACACCAACCATTAACGCTGTACGCCACCAAAACATATCCCCTCCCATACTATCTCATGCCAAAACTGTCCACCATAACACTCCGAATATATTATATGAACAAATCTTCACCAGGAAAATACCATATAAATCGATTATTTTTTTCCTTCGCTCTATTACAAAAATATAATTGAATAAAATTAGTAATATACCAACTTGATTATTTTATACATAATTAAATATAGTTGACGTTACTTCACAACAACACAATAAAATAAATATAAGAGCCATTTAACGTCACCTACAACAGAATATATTAAAATCCTGACCTGACTTGTAGAATAATTTACCTCCTCATTAAAACTAAACTATATACCTGACACATTTTACTAGGCTTTAAATATTACTTCCATAATATATATTAAAAAATGGCCTCAAAGTGTACAGGTGAGAGATGGGTGTACAGGTGAGAGATGGGTGTACAGGTGAGAGATGGGTGTACAGGTGAGAGATGGGTGTACAGGTGAGAGATGGGTGTACAGGTGAGAGATGGGTGTACAGGTGAGAGTTGGGTGTACAGGTGAGAGATGGGTGTACAGGTGAGAGATGGGTGTACAGGTGAGAGATGGGTGTACAGGTAAGAGATGGGTGTACAGGTGAGAGATGGGTGTACAGGTGAGAGATGGGTGTACAGGTGAGAGATGGGTGTACAGGTGAGAGATGGGTGTACAGGTGAGAGATGGGTGTACAGGTCAGCTCCACGCCTCTCCACCCACCTCCACACCTCTCTCCACCCTCCCCCCTCCAACCCCACCACCACCCCTTCAACACCATTTCGAACCCAACCCACACCTTTACCCCCACCACCCCCCCCCCACCACCCCCCACCTACCACCACTCGCTCGACAATTTACGGTGATGAAAAACTTCAATTCGTCAGCCAAGAAGGAGACCCTCTTACTCTGGCCACTAAAAAACTAATGGTGGTATTTGGCACCGTCACGGGTTTTGTTGCTGGTGTTGTAAACGACTGGTAATTTATTTGGGACTCCATGATATAGGGGTTGTTTTTTTTTAGTACTGTCTATCTGTTTGTTTCTGCCTGTCTGTCTGTCAAATGATGTAGGGATCCTTTCATTACTGCCCGTCTGTCAGTATCATTAACTACCCACCGTTACCTACCTTTGTACCAATACCTATAAACTATTAATCACCATACGCCATTAACTACCCTTACGCCATTAACTACCCTTACGCCATTAACCACCCTTACGCCATTAACCACCCTTACGCCATTAACTACCCTTACACCATTAACTACCCTTACGCCATTAACCACCCTTACGCCATTAACTACCCTTACACCATCAACCACCCTGACAACATTAACCACCCTTACACCATTAACCACCCTTACACCATTAACTACCCTTACACCATTAACCACCCTTACGCCATTAACCACCCTTACACCATTAACAACCGTTCCCCCGTTAACCACCCTTACACCATTAACTAACCTCGCACCATTAAGGACTCGACACATATCTGGCACTGTCAATCAGGATAATTGCCCGGTAGTTAATGACCCTGATTTATGTGGCACTCCCATTATCTTTTTGTTAGGCAGTTAATCACCTCATAATTTTTTCAAGGCAGTTATTTGTTTTTCTCAATGTGGTATATTGAATCACACGAGTGTCTTTGTAGCTGTTAACCTCCCTGGCTGATGACGTTTATACAGCACTGAAGCTTAACCTAACCTAACCTAACCTAACCTAACCTAACCAAACCTAACCTAACCTCCCTGGCTGATGACGTTTATACAGCACTGAAACTTAACCTAACCTAACCAAACCTAACCTAACCTCCCTGGCTGATGACGTTTATACAGCACTGAAACTTAACCTAACCTAACCTAACCTAACCTAACCTAACCAAACCTAACCTAACCTAACCTCCCTGGCTGATAAGGTTATACCACACTGAAACTTAACCAAACCTAACCTAACCTAACCTAACCTAACCTAACCTAACCAAACCTAACCTAACCTAACCTCCCTGGCTGATAAGGTTATACCACACTGAAACTTAACCTTACTTAACTTAATCTAACTTAATTTAACCTAACCCACTCTGTAACTTAACTTAACCTAACCTAACCTAACCTAACCCACGCTGTAACTTAACCTAACCTAACCTAACCTAACCTAACCCACGCTGTAACCTAACCTAACCTAACCTAACCTAACCCACGCTGTAACCTAACCTAACCTAACCCACGCTGTAACTTAACCTAACCTAACCTAACCTAACCTAACCCACGCTGTAACCTAACCTAACCTAACCCACGCTGTAACCTAACCTAACCTAACCTAACCTAACCCACGCTGTAACCTAACCTAACCTAACCTAACCTAACCTAACCTAACCTAACCAAACCTAACCTAACCTAACCTAACCTAACCTAACCTAACCTAACCTAACCTAACCTAAAACACAACACCTTTTTTCCTTTTGATTTTGTTTAAATAAATAGAATAACAACTAAACAATAACCAATTATTTTCTTATATTATTGGGCTATAAAAAATAACTCACATATTGACACTGCATTAAATAGCTCACTTCTAATCAGTTATTTATACTATTAAACAACTACATTAAATAACTCACTTCTAATCAGTTATTTATACTATTAAACAACTACATTAAATAACTCACTTCTAATCACTGTTATTTATACTATTAAACAACTACATTAAATAACTCACTTCTAATCACTGTTATTTATACTATTAAACAACTACATTAAATAACTCACTTCTAATCACTGTTATTTATACTATTAAACAACTACATTAAATAACTCACTTCTAATCACTTATTAAATCTCACTTTTATAGCTCTATTAAGTGTTCGTCAGTAGGCTATTAAATAACTCATTTTCTGGCCGAGTCGAGATATTTTTTGGGTGGTAAGTCAAGTTTAATTGATGGGTAAATTTAATTGGAGACCGTCAGTGTTGCTAATGAGATAGGTCCTTGTGTGTGTGTGTGTGTGTGTGTGTGTGTGTAATAATAATAATAATAATAATTATAATTAACGGTTTATTGAAAGAGCTTGGCAGCCAGAAGGCTGAAAATATACAGTTACATATTTGGGGAATGGGTTACGAATTACAAATAATATACAAGTAACATAAGTGACACAAATAAGACATATAATAACTTAGATGGGGAAAAGCTCAAACTACAGTTCATTTCAACATAGTGACAGTGTTACAGTATTACAAGTTATTGATAATTTTTACAATGGTTGGGACTGGGCTGTTCTTATAGCGATCAGTTCGTGCACGTATGGGCTGGATGCGGTTGTGGTGTCGCACAGCAATTCTCGGACAAGGGATCTCAGGTGGTAGTAGGAGCCGGTGTCGGGGATGGTGTAGAAGCTTCTTACCAAATTTGCAGATGAGGTCGTGGTGATGGTCAGTGAGAGTCGAAAGGGTCAGTGTGTTGAGCGCTTCTTGATATGTGGAGTAGGAGGGGGAGAGAATAATCTTGCATGCCCTCTTTTGCACTTTTTCTAGGTGTTTACGTTGTGTGGCATTTAGGGAGGAAGACCAGGTGGGGGAGGCATAGGTGAGCTTGGGAAGTATGAATGTTGTGTAAACACTGAGGAGCTCGTGTGCAGGAACTCCGAGGGACTTGAGTCGGCGGAGGAGGTGGAGACGGAAACTGGAGGATTTGACAACTTCATTGACGTGTGGTTTCCAATTTAGTTTGTTGTCTATGGTGACGCCGAGGAGCTTCGTGGAATCTACAACCTGGAGTGTGTTCGGACCTAGAGTAATGGAAGGAGGTGGGACAATGTCGGAGGAGAGGTTGATGTGCATAACCATGGTCTTGGTATGGTTGATGGTGACATGGTTGTTGGTGGCCCAGTTTTGGAGACTGTTCAATAAATCCTGAAGGGCGGTATAGTTGGGAGCAGAATTGTTGACGCTGATCCCAATGGTGGAGTCGTCGACATATTTCCAGCGAGCAGGGGTTTCTCTTAGGGCATCATTGATGAGCATAAGGAAGCAGAGTGGTCCCATCTTGGTGCCTTGGGGGACGCCACAGGTGAGTGACTGAGAGGTGGAGACAGCCCCTCGGAAGCGTACAGCTTGGCGTCGGTCACTGAGGAAGTCTGTAAGCCATGGTATGAGGCTTCTTCGAAGCCCGAGGTCAATAGCTTTGTTGATGATTATATTGTGGTCGACTAGGTCGAACGCTTTAGTGAAATCAATGAAGGCGACAGCTACAGACGTTTTTTCGTTTCTCGAGATGGCGGTATATGTAATCGAGAAAGCTGACAAGACAGTGAGTGGTGGAGGAAGTTTTCATGTTGCCAAATTGCTGAGGGTCTACGACTCCTGCAATATCAGCATAAGCCCAGTCGAACACAAAACTTTCACAGATTAGGCTGGGTATTGGGGTGATTGCAATAGGTCGTAGCTGATTTAAGGATTGTGGGCTGGTTGACTTGGGCACTGGTGATACATAAGAGGTTTTCCAGTCAGCTGGGCATCTGGCTTGACTGAGAGAAGCATTGATGATGGAGCAGAGGGGTTTAGCAAGCTCCGGGGAGAACTCCTTGAAGAGTTTCATTGGTAAGTCAATGGGGGTGGTAGAGCGTTTTAATTTTAGTTTGTCCAGGCGTTTTGCTACGTCAAATTCTTCTACTAAGTCAGTGGGAAGGGGGGCTGGTAGGTAAGCAGGGAGAGTGGTTGTGTCAAGCCGTGGGAGCGTCTGGCATATAGTAGCGAAATGGTTATTTGTTTGCTCAGCTGCGTCAACACTAGTGAGATGGCTAAGGAAGGGGAGGGGGTGTGTCTTATTGTTTAGTCCACAGAGTTCTTTAAGCTTACCATACCATTGACTGATGTTGGTCTGCTTCAGGTGTTGTAATTTGGTTGGGTAGTGGGACTTCTTTGCAGTGCGTATTTCGCGGATGACTCGGTTGCGAAGTGACCTGTAGCGGATGTGGTCATTGAGATGAAAGGCTCTGTCTCTCTGTTGCATAAGTCTTTTGATCCGAGGTGTGATCCAGGGCAAGTCAGCTGGGTGAGATCTGACGGACTTCTCGGGGAAGAAGTGGTGGTGAGCTTGCGTGGTGGTGTTGGTATAATTTATCCATTTGGTTTCCACGTCATCCACGCTAAGTACTTCAGTCCAGGGATGGTGAACTATCCACTGCCCGAAGAGGCGCACTGCAGAGTCAGTAATCGGCCTGTAGGTCTTGATGTAGGGTCTCTGTACTTGAGTGGGAGTGGCAGCTGGGGACCAGAGCACTGATAAGTGTGTGCTACACCCGATAGGAGGCATTGGTTGAGGTGGTTGGTACTGGTCCGCTAAGTCAGTTAAGATAAGGTCAAGGGTATTTTGACCGTGTGTGGGGAAGGTCACAACTTGTGATAGTGATAGCTGGTCCTGGATATCAGTGGTGTCAATTTCATTTAAATCCCCACATAATATTAACTTGGCACATGGGTACCTAACTCTGAGGTGGTCTGAGGTGGTGATGAGATGATTGATAAGAGTGTCTCTGGTGGGTGATCGAGGCGGATGGTATGCCACACAGATTATAATGGAGGCGGTGTTGCGTGGGTGGGCCCGTAACACGACACGTACCCATAATGCTTCCACATCTGCTGGGACTTGAACATCCAGGCGTGACGGGCGTAGGTCATCTTGGCAGAAGAGGGCAACGCCCCCTCCGCGTCTTTGTGAACGAAGGTGATGAAAGAGTTGATATCCCTCAATATGACACGTTTCAGGCACAATTTGCCAAGCCTCACATATGGCAACGACGCTCGCGGCGGTTGACCTGACTGTAGTTGCCAGCTCGTCGAACTTGTTAGCTAGGGAAGTGACGTTGGATAGCAGTAAAGACGGGAGATCATACCATATCCGTGGAACTTCAGTGTGGTGGTATGGTCTGTCAGGGGTGGGTTTCTCCGGTTTCCTAGTGCGTGCGTGTGTGTGTGCGTGTGGAAAGGATTAAGGAATTAAGACGAACAATTGACGAAAAAACTTTATTTATTTTGTTCAACTGTAGAATAAAAGTTATTTATTTTTTATTGTGAAGAAAATTGAAGAAAAAAAACGATAATTTTATTCATATTATTTTATAGACGAGAACAGTAATAAAATATTTACTGGGTATTCGATTTTTAATTCAGAATAAAAAAAATAATAATATATCGAAAGAAAAAATTAGAATGTTACAAGACGCAATTACATAAACACACACAGACCATTAAACAGACAGACAGACACAGACAGAGAGACAGACACAGAGAGACAGACAGACAGACAGACAGACAGACACAGACAGACAGACACAGAGAGACAGACAAACACAGACAGACACAGACAGACAGACAGACAGACAGACAGACACAGACAGACAGACAAACACAGACAGACAGACAGACACAGAGACAAACAAACACAGACAGACAGACAGACACAGAGAGACAGACAGACACAGACAGACAGACAGACACAGACAGACAGACACAGAGAGACAGACAAACACAGACAGACAGACAGACACAGACAGACAGACAGACAGACAGACACAGACAGACAGACAGACACAGACAGACAGACAGACACAGAGACAGACAAACACAGACAGACAGACAGACACAGAGAGACAGACAGACACAGACAGACAGACAGAGAAGACAGACAGACACAGACAGACAGACACAGAGAGACAGACAGACACAGACAGACAGACAGACAAACACAGACAGACAGACAGACACAGACAGACAGACAAACACAGACAGACAGACACAGACAGACACAGACAGACAGACAGACACAGACAGACAGACACAGACAGACAGACACAGACAGACAGACACAGACAGACAAACACAGACAGACAGACAGACAGACACAGAGAGACAGACAAACACAGACAGACAGACAAACACAGACAGACAGACAAACACACACAGACCATTTAACAGACAGACAGACACAGACAGACAAACACAGACAGACAGACAGACACAGACAGACAGACAAACACAGACAGACAGACACAGACAGACAGACAAACACAGACAGACAGACAAACACAGACAGACAGACAGACACAGACAGACAGACAAACACAGACAGACAGACAGACACAGACAGACAGACAAACACAGACAGACAGACAAACACAGACAGACAGACACAGACAGACAGACAAACACAGACAGACAGACAGACACAGACAGACAGACAAACACAGACAGACAGACACAGACAGACAGACAAACACAGACAGACAGACAGACACAGACAGACAGACAAACACAGACAGACAGACACAGACAGACAGACAAACACAGACAGACAGACACAGACAGACAGACAGACAGACACAGAGAGACAGACAAACACAGACAGACAGACAGACACCACTTGAATATATAACAGCACGGGGGATAATTTGCCGATAGATCAAACTTACAACAGGAAGAAACAGGAAGGAAACTCTTAAAGACAATGGCTGATTTCCCCCGTGTGTCATTCCTTCCCCTCCTCCACCCCTCTTCTTCTCCTCTCCTCCATCTCTCCTTCTACCCTCTTCTGTTCCCCTCCTCTTCCTTCGTCCTTCTCCCCTTCATTTTTACCCCCCAGCCTCTTCTGTATTCCTCCATCCCTTCCCCTCCCCTTCTCTTCTTCCTTTTTACCCTCCATCCTCTTTCCCTTCCTCCTTCCTCTTCTCCTTCCCCCTACTCCTATCTCCTCTCCCTCCTCTTATTCCTTCCTCCTTTAGAGAGAGAGAGAGAGAGAGAGAGAGAGAGAGAGAGAGAGAGAGAGAGAGAGAGTCAGACCTCATTAGTAGCCCTATTCAGGCCCTCTGAGAAAAAGGGGCAGCCCCCAAAATGCTTCATATTAACTCCCCCATACCAGGACAGGTCACACAGACAGACAGACAAAATTAGAGTATAATCCACCTCATTACAAAGCTCCACTGAAGCGACATCATAAAAGAAATACCATCCTATCCCATGCCGTCAAATCCCACAGCATACTACCCCATCCCATCCACCCTATCCCCACCCCATCCCATCCACCCTATACCATTCCATCCCACCCCTTCCCACTCCCCCATCCCATTCTACAAAATTACCTGGGGGGGGGGGGGGGGTCCGTCTCCCCTCCCCCCAAACCTGGAGACATAACAAAAGACTCTCTACTGTACTGTTCCCGAATCAGCCCAGGTGAATGATGATGATGATAATGAAGATGATGATGATGATGATGATGATGATGATGACGATAATAAACAACAATTAAAAAGCAACACTAACAACAAAGCCAATAACAGCACCACCACTACAAATATACACCTTAAAGACGCAATTCAAAGCCCTCACCATCAGTGGTTCTCTTAATAGGATTTTCTTTTTCAGGTGAGGAGGATCAAGTCTAAGAGGCTAATCCACCCCATTTAGCCTCGACGCCCCACACGGCTAATTTGGAAGAGGAGGGGGGGTAGGGGGAGGGGAGGAGGGGGATAGGGTTAAAGATGTGGCAGGAGGAGGTAGGGGGGAAGGGGAGTAGGGGGAGGGTTAGGAGATGAGGAGGGGAGGGCTGAGGTAGATGTGGCAGGAGGTGGTAGGGGGAAGGGGAGATGTAGCAGGAGTTGGGTAAGGGGAAGGAAAGGGGAGGGGCAGGGGAAAGGGGGGGTGGTGAGTCTTATCATGCTGGGCCGTTTTGTGTCTGGGGTTAAGATTAATCCTTGAGGTGTCTGTCTGTCTTTCTATTTTTCACAAAAACACATACGAGAATTTATATATATATATACATATACTATCAAGAACACCAACGGCACATTTACGTAATACATTGATATGAAAGGCAATTTAGTTCACTGGCCCACCGTATTTTACAGCGGCGCGGCCCAACATCCCGCCGCCCCCCCCAAATATTTTCTTCGGAGCGGCTGTGAAAGCGTTAGAGAGGCACACCATTGTCTGTATAATCCCATTAGTGTTAAATTGAAAGGAACTCGCATTAAAAGGCTTCGGGTAAATTTTCTCTTGTGTGTAAATATTATTTTATGTAGTAGTCTAATTCTTTCTGTTTTCGTATGAGATGCCCAAGAGGAGGCGCCTGCTTGTGTGGTGTGTGTGTGTGTGTTGTGTGTGTGTGTGTGTGTGTGTGTTGTGTGTGTGTGTTTGTGTGTGTGTGTGTGTGTGTGTGTGTGTGTGTTTTGTGTGTGTGTTGTGTGTGTGTGTTTTGTGTGTGTGTTGTGTGTGTGTGTTGTGTGTGTGTGTTGCATGTGTGTGTGAGTGTGTGTGTGTGTGTGTGTGTGTGTGTCTGTGTGTGTCTGTATGTGTGTAATAATGATAATAATAATAATAATAATAATAATAATAATAATTAACGGTTTATTGAAAGAGCATGGCAGCAAAAAGGCTGAAAATATACAGTTACATAATTGGGGAATGGGTGTCTTGATTGACAAATAATATACAAGTAACATAAGTGATACAAATATGATATATAAAAACTAGGGGGTGGTGAGGAGAAGGTCATACTACATGGCATTTCAACATAGTGACAGTGCAAAAAATAAGATTGACTGGGAGTGAATACACTGGTTGATTACAAGTTATTGATAATTTTTACAATGGTTGGGACTGGGCTGTTCTTATAGCGATCAGTTCGTGCTCGTATGGGCTGGATGCGGTTGTGGTGTCGAACAGCAATTCTCGGGCGAGGGATCTCAGGTGGTAGTAGGAGCCGGTGTCGAGGATGGTGCAGAAGCTTCTCACCAAATTTGCAGATGAGGTCGTGGTGATGGTCAGTGAGAGCCGAGAGGGTCAGTGTGTTGAGCGCTTCTTGATACGTGGGGTAGGAAGGGGAGAGAATAATCTTGCATGCCCTCTTTTGCACTTTTTCTAGGTGTTTACGTTGTGTGGCATTTAGGGAGGAAGACCAGGTAGGGGAGGCATAGGTGAGCTTGGGAAGTATGAATGTTGAGTAAACACTGAGGAGCTCGGGGGCAGGAACTCCGAGGGACTTGAGTCGGCGGAGGAGGTGGAGGCGGAAACTAGAGGATTTAACAACTTCACTGACGTGTGGTTTCCAATTAAGTTTGTTGTCTATGGTGAGGCCGAGGAGCTTAGTGGAATCTACAACCTGGAGTGTGTTGGGACCTACAGTAATGGAAGGGGGTGGGACAACGTCGCTGGAGAGGTTGATGTGCATAACCATGGTCTTGGTATGGTTGATGGTGACGTGGTTGTTGGTAGCCCAGTTTTGGAGACTGTTCAATAAATCCTGAAGGGCGGTATAGTCGGGAGCAGAATTGTTGATGCTGATCCCAATGGTGGAGTCGTCGACATATTTCCAGCGAGCAGGGGTTTCTCTTAGGGCATCATTGATAAGCATAAGGAAGCATAGTGGTCCCATCTTGGTGCCTTGGGGGACGCCACAGGTGAGTGACTGAAAGGTGGAGACAGCCCCTCGGAAGCGTATGGCTTGGCGTCGGTCACTGAGGAAGTCTGTAAGCCATGGTATAAGACTTCTTCGAAACCCGAGGTCGATAGCTTTGTTGATGATTAAATTGTGGTCGACTAGGTCGAATGCCTTAGTGAAATCAATGAAGGCGACAGCTACAGACGTTTTTCGTTTCTCCAGATGGCGGTATATGTAGTCGAGAAAGCTGACAAGACAGTGAGTGGTGGAAGAAGTTTTCATATTTCCAATTCACCGAGGATCTACGGCTACTGCAATATCAGCATAAGCCCAGTCGAACACAAAACTTTCACAGATTAGGCTGGGTATTAGGGTGATTGCAATAGGTCGTAGCTGATTTAAGGGTTGTGGGCTGGTTGACTTGGACACTGGTGATACATAAGAGGTCTTCCAGTCAGCTGGGCATCTGGCTTGACTGAGGGAAGCATTGATGGTGGAGCAGAGGGGTTTAGCAAGCTCCAGGGAGAACTCCTTGAAGAGTTTCATTGGTAAGTCAATGGGGGTGGTAGAGCGTTTTAACTTCAAATTCTTTACTAAGTCAGTGGGAGAGGGGGCTGGTAGGTAAGCAGGGAGAGTGGTTGTGTCAATCCAGTGGAGCGTCTGGCGTGTGTGTGTGTGTGTGTGTGTGTGTGTGTGTGTGTGTGTGTGTGTGTGTCTGTGTGTGTGTGTGTGTGTCTCTGCATAAACATCCAGCTTAGAGCGGAGGAGAGAAAATGAGAGGGATGGAATTTTATTAGAGGTTATAAAGGTTGGTTAGAGAGAGAGAGAGAGAGAGAGAGAGAGAGAGAGAGAGAGAGAGAGAGAGAGAGTGAGTGAGTTATACAAAGCCATCATCATGAGAATATTTTAGGTACGTTTGAACTTTCGTGGTAAAGGAGTTAAAGAGAAAGAGAGAGAGAAAAGAGAAAGAAAGATAGAAAGTGAGAGAGAAAAAAAAGAACTTTACAATAAGGCATAAAAGAATAATTAGCTAATACTCTAGCTTAAATAAAGGTAAAGTGACAGAGTGGATAGAACGCTCGCACCCCGTCCTAACAGTAGCTTGGTTCAATCCCACTTCACTACCAGTCCACCCACACCACCTTACTCTACAGTTGAGGAAGTGAAGGAGGTCAAGTGCCGTGCCTTGCCTATAGTTCAGGTTTAATAAACAGTGTAATTATATATAACGTGTCACTAACAGGTCATAACTAACATACAATTTTATTCATTAACACTTAAAAGGTCCACAACGACTATTGAATTCAGTATTGGTTTAAATAGACAACATTTAGTCGTAACAATTGAGTGATAAAAATATATATATATTGTAATATGTTGTATGATAATGGTGACGTTAGTCCTAAAACACTACAGACTTTGGGCTATTATTACTGTGTATGTGTGTGTGTGTGTGTGTGTGTGTGTGTGTTAATCAGTGTACGTGAATGGTGCAGTTTATGATAATTCACTTAAAATCATCCCTCGTTATCTTAAACTAACCTAACCTAACCTAACCTAACCTAAACTAACCTAACCTAACCTAACCTAACCTAACCTAACCTAATCTAACCTAACCTAACCTAACCTAATCTAATCTAACCTAATCTAACCTAACATATAATGGGTAAAATAAAAGTGGGTAAGGTATAATTAGATTAGATTAGATTAGTAATGACCTGTATACACTTGTCATTTGTGTCAGGTTTATACACACAAATGCCCCATGTCCAACTGTCCCATGTCCAACTGTCCCATGTCCAACTGTCCCATGTCCAACTGTCCCATGTCCAAATGCCCCATGTCCAACTGTCCCATGTCCAACTGTCCCATGTCCAACTGTCCCATATCCAAATGCCCCATGTCCAACTGTCCCATGTCCAACTGCCCCATGTCCATCTGTCCCATGTCCAACTGTCCCATGTCCAACTGTCCCATGTCCAACTGCCCCATGTCCAACTGTCCCATGTCCAACTGTCCCATGTCCAACTGTCCTATGTCCAACTGTCCCATGTCCAATACACATCAGGCCGAGTATTGCAAATAATGAAAACTATAACCACATTTATGCTGCATCGTAATTTTCCCCAATAGAGAGAGAGAGAGAGAGAGAGAGAGAGAGAGAGAGAGAGAGAGAGAGAGAGAGATTTATATATACAGTATATCCGGAAATACAGAGATAAAACACCATCGCCCACAAACTCAATCTCGTGTTTGTGTATAAAATAATATGAAGTGTTTTAACCTACTCATTATACTGTGTGTTTATATTACGGCTCGAGTGTTTGGTGAATTATTGTCCATGTGTTTGTTTATACGCGGAAGTTGTCATTAAAACACACAGAAAAAACGTGTGTGTGTGTGTGTGTGTGTGTGTGTGTGTGTGTGTGTTACAGAAATAGTTGAGTTTTCTCTTTTTTGTAAGGTGGATGACTTAGTTTATGTATGTATGTATGTATGTATGAGAGAGAGAGAGAGAGAGAGAGAGAGAGAGAGAGAGAGAATTATACAAAAACTATCCGGGTGAAGAAAAACTAATGGTCGGAAAGAGGAGGCTCAACCCCCCCCCCCCCCCCCCCCCCCCCGAGAACGCCTCTGTAACTTGGCCCAACTTGACGCCAAGTTAAATCGAGTTGTCGTCTTCATCAAAAAATAAATAAAAATAAATAAAAATTAAATAAACTCCGTAGAAATGCTTAAGACAGTTTTGCGTCTCTTTTGTCTTCATGTTTCGTTAAGGGTCTTGCGTATGTTGATTTATAGGCCGGGAAAACCTAACCATGGACCGCCAGTGGTGTTGACAAGCGAGTTTCTGGATTTCACCGCTAGGGGGTTAATGCACACAAAACTTGGCGCTGCTGTCGTATTAATCACTCTCCTGGATCACGTTTTTCCAAGAAAGTTCTGAAGAAAAAATAAATAACTCGAACTGATATTGAGTGTTGCCAACTTGAAAGGCCGTTATTATTCTCGTGGAAACTTGTGGACTTTCCGACCAGGTTGGAAAGGTAAACAAAATTGGTGCTAGTGTCGCATTAATCACGTTCATGGATCAAGTGGCTTTTAGAATCATAATAAAACTCAAATAAAAACTCAACTAAACTGACAGAGTGTCGTAGTTTCACCTCCAGGAGGGTCACCACACAACACCCTGCGACTCTCACCTCCATTAGTCATTCTCTCAGCTCAAAACTCATCAGAATTATGCCTACCCGCTGTGAGGAACCAATTGATTTATCTAACTATAATATCATATGTTTGTTTGTGCTTCTCGGAGAATTTAAGTCATAAACGATCTATATTATCATTTACTTCAGATACGGAGGAAAATATTGAATGGAAAGCAAAAAAAAATAAATAAATAAATGAAAATAAATAAAAAACAGTAGTATGTATGTATAAGTTATCTGCTTCAGTGTGTCATACATGATAGCCTTCGATAACTGCTCTCACAATTCATTATACAAAGACGAAATGGTGAATAAATCTGTCTTCATCAACGGAGTGAAATCAGGAGGTATTGTTATTATGCCATTCATATCTGGTTGTATGTTTGTTTGTCTCTTGTTAATTGTGCGCGTGCGTGTGTGTGTGTGTGTGTGTGTGTGTGTGTGTGTGTGTGTGTGTGTGTGTGTGTGTGTTCTCGTTAATAAAAACCACGCCTCCCCCACGCCTACCGGTCCTCCCTCACATTACACACGCCCACCACGAATCTCTTTTCACTCAAGATCTTCCTAATGAGAGAGAGAGAGAGAGAGAGAGAGAGAGAGAGAGAGAGAGAGAGAGAGAGAGAGAGAGATATCACACTTCTTCTAACCACCAAGTTTCTTTATCGTCTACCTCCTCCTCTTCGTTCTCCTTCCTCCTCCACCTCCTCCTTTCTCCCCAACACCTCGACTCTATCTCTACTTCCTACTCCTCCTCTATCTCTCCTTCCTCTCCCCTCTTCCTACTCCTCCTCTATCTCTCCTTCCTCTCCCCTCTTCCTACTCCTCCTCTATCTCTCCTTCCTCTACCCTCTTCCTACTCCTCCTCTATCTCTCCTTCCTCTCCCCTCTTCCTACTCCTCCTCTATCTCTCCTTCCTCTCCCCTCTTCCTACTCCTCCTCTATCTCTCCTTCCTCTCCCCTCTTCCTACTCCTCCTCTATCTCTCCTTCCTCTCCCCTCTTCCTACTCCTCCTCTATCTCTCCTTCCTCTACCCTCTTCCTACTCCTCCTCTATCTCTCCTTCCTCTCCCCTCTTCCTACTCCTCCTCTACTCTCCTTCCTCTCCCCTCTCCTACTCCTCCTCTATCTCTCCTTCCTCCCCCCTTCTACTCCTCCTCTATCTCTCCTTCCTCTCCCCTCTTCCTACTCCTCCTCTATCTCTCCTTCCTCTACCCTCTTCCTACTCCTCCTCTATCTCTCCTTCCTCTCCCCTCTTCCTACTCCTCCTCTATCTCTCCTTCCTCTACCCTCTTCCTACTCCTCCTCTATCTCTCCTTCCTCTCCCCTCTTCCTACTCCTCCTCTAACTCTCCTTCCTCTCCCCTCTTCCTACTCCTCCTCTATCTCTCCTTCCTCTACCCTCTTCCTACTCCTCCTCTATCTCTCCTTCCTCTACCCTCTTCCTACTCCTCCTCTATCTCTCCTTCCTCTCCCCTCTTCCTACTCCTCCTCTATCTCTCCTTCCTCTCCCCTCTTCCTACTCCTCCTCTATCTCTCCTTCCTCTACCCTCTTCCTACTCCTCCTCTATCTCTCCTTCCTCTCCCCTCTTCCTACTCCTCCTCTATCTCTCCTTCCTCTCCCCTCTTCCTACTCCTCCTCTATCTCTCCTTCCTCTACCCTCTTCCTACTCCTCCTCTATCTCTCCTTCCTCTCCCCTCTTCCTACTCCTCCTCTATCTCTCCTTCCTCTACCCTCTTCCTACTCCTCCTCTATCTCTCCTTCCTCTACCCTCCTCCTTCTCCTTCCTTCAGCACCTCTGGCCACCATTGTTCGTGGGACTAATTGCTCTCGTTAAGAAAATCTCGGCAGCATTATACAGCTGTGTCGTGCTCCTAGGTAAAAACCCTCTCCCATGAATTAGTCAAACCCGGGAGCCAATGTACCCCGCCCGTGTCTCCTGGTCGCTAATGGTCAGGTCAGGTCAGGTCACGAGTGCCACCAGGGTCACAGGGATGCCAACACATTGCTGCCAACGGGGTCACAGAGTGGTTAACACAGTGCTGCCAACAGGGTCAACAGAGTCTACTGAGAGCTGCCAAACAGTGTCAGAGAAAGGTCAACACCGTGCTGCCAACAGGGTCCAACAGAGTGCAACAGAGTCAATAGGGTCAACAGAGAGCTAACAGAATCAGAGGAAGGTTAACAGAGTGCTGTCAACAGAGTGCCAACAGGGTCAGAGGAAGGTCAATAGAGTGCCAACAGGGTCAGAGGATGGTCAATAGAGTGCCAACAGGGTCAGAGGAAGGTCAACAGAGTGCAAAAGGGTCACCAGAGTGTCTATAGGGTCAGAGAGGGGGTAACAGGTCAATTTATGTCAAAAGAGTTAGGCCAGAGGGCGAGATGGGTCAGGTCAGTTTGTTTCTGTCTCTCTATCTATCTATCTATCTATCTATCTATCTATCTATCTATCTATCTATCCACTCAAATATCGATCTATCTGTCTCTATCCTTCTATCTATCTACCTAAAATTAATTAAAAAAGTATATGAACATAAAAATAATTAAAAAAAACAGTATTTGAAATTTTTTTTATAAAAAAAATAAGTCGAAGAAATGAAAGCAATATTATCGTTCAGGAGGAAGATGATTCGCTCCCACGGGCACATAACATTAGGGGAACATTGTCAGACATGCAGATGACACGACCTAAGCGACGAATAAAAACAAAAAAATGAAAAAACTAATTAAATTCCTTAAAAACAATTGTATGAATGGGATGTTTGTTTCTTTCACTCTTTCTCGGTCAAATGTGACAAAAGGAATGAATTGTGACCTCAGGCTTGGATTCTCAATAGAGGCGATGTGTATATATATATATATATATATATATATATATATATATATATATATATTATATATATATATATATATATTTCATGCAAATCCACAATGAAAACGTGGATAAGATAAATCTTGATAAAATCACACGGGAAAATGGAAACAACGGAGTACCTTAGCTTCCGCTTTATTCAAGACATCTTCAGAGGCAACTGAAGATGTCTTGAATAAAGACGAAAGCTAAGGTACTCCGTTGTTTCCATTTTCCCGTGTGATTTTATCAAGATATATATATATATATATATATAATATATATATATATATATATATATATATATATATCGCAAAACCACAGGAAGATCTAAACAAATTTTTCGAATGGTCTGAAAAATGTCAGATGAAATTCAACGTGGACAAATGTAAATACTCACTATAGGAGACGTAAACAGGGAAACCAGATACCAGATGAACAACGATGCCATAGAGAAATCCGACTGCGAGAGAGATTTAGGAGTAATGATAAGCAGGAATCTTAAGCCAAGTCAACAATGTGTTTTTGCTCGTAACAAGGCTAATAAAGTACTTGGGTTCATACAAAGGAGTGTTAGTTACAAGACTAGCGAGGTCATCTTAAGATTATATCTTGCGCTTGTGAGACCTCACCTGTATTACGCAGTTCAGTTCTGGTCACCGTATTACAGAATGGATATAGAATCCTTGGAAAGAATTCAGAGGAGAATGACAAGACTAATCCCGGGCATTAGGAACCTTGAGAGACGTAGAGCGAGGGGCGACCTGATAGAGGTGTATAAGTGGAAGTCAGGGCTAAACAAAGGGGACATCACAAAGGTACTCAAATTATCCAACCAGGAGCGAACTCGTAACAATGGTTTTAAATTAGACAAATTTAGATTTAGGCGCGAAATTGGTAAACACTGCTTTGGAAACAGAGTAGTGGATGAATGGAACAAGTTACCAAATATCATCATTAACTCGACTACGCTAGATAGCTTCAAACATAGGTTGGATGCTTATATGAGCAATAGGGGTTGGGTGTAAACGGGACTGCCCAGTATGGGCCAATAGGCCCGCTGCAGTTTCCTCCATTCTTATGTTCTTATGTTCACACCAGTCACACACACCCTCTACCACACCAGTCACACACACCCTCTACCACACCAGTCACACACACCCTCTACCACACCAGTCACACACACCCTCTACCACACCAGTCACACACACCCTCTACCACACCAGTCACCTTCTACCACACCAGTCACACACACCCTCTACCACACCAGTCACACACACCTTCTACCACACCAGTCACACACACCCTCTACCACACCAGTCACACACACCCTCTACCACACCAGTCACACACACCTTCTACCACACCAGTCACACACACCCTCTACCACACCAGTCACAGACACCCTCTACCACACCAGTCACACACACCCTCTACCACACAAAACACTTAAAGAGAGAAAATAGCCCTCATGAGTGTGTGTCTTGATTCCCTGGCCCACTACAGCGCCATCAGGTATGAGTGATGGTACATTCTTGTCCCCTGAGAGATGTGTTTTGTATCCGCTTGTGTTTCCTGTGTCGCTGGTTTCTTTTGTTGTGTGGGTGGGTGGGTGTGGGTGGGTGTGGGTGGGTGGGTGTGTGTTTACTGATGATGACATCCAAAATTCATTCTCTCTCACTTTCTCTCTCTCTCTCTCTCTCTCTCTCTCTCTCTCTCTCTCGTACCCTCAACACCGCGCCACCATCCATCTCGACCTCCTTGTCCCCCACACATAGGTCACGTCAGACCATCCTCGTGTTCCCAGGCGCTAGATGCAATATACCACACTGACACTCTACCATCTCCTGCTAATATTGGGGAGGTGGGGAGGGTAGACAGACAGAAACAGACAGACAGACAGGTAAGCTAACATACAGAAAAAAGATACAGACAGACAGACAGACAGATCGAATGTGTTTAGTCTAAGCTGTGTGTGTAGGGGTGGGTGAGGATGGGGGGATGGGAGGGGACGTGACGGGGAGGAGAAGACCCTAGCCTACCTATTCGTATCCTCCCACGATCAGGACATGTGTTGCGTCCAGATGGTGTTGAGGGGGGTGAGGAAGGAGGGGGGGGGGGGGTGAGGGAGGGTCTTAAGAGCTCGTCAGGAAGGCTTTTATCCATCTAAGGAGTAGGATACACCTGCCCACCTGCCACCCATGAGAAACCAATCAGGGACCTCCAACCCCTTCTCCCCCCAATTGCCACGAGAACACAATCAGGTCCAAATGTACCTCTACGCAACATACCTGGACCCAATGTATTGCACCACTAAAATGCCTTAACTGTAAGGGGTCTCACAGTCCTATGTCCATGCACTGTCCCAAAAGAAAGATAAAAATCAAGGAAGCACAACAAAAAAACACAAAAACATCAGTATCACCATACAAGGCTGTGTTGCCGATAGGGACCCCGACTTCTGCAATCACTATGGTCCCTGCAACCACTACAGACTCGACAGTCTTGTTGAATGCCAGAGACAGATACCTCCATGACGTGTGACATACTGGCCAACATGATTGTCAAACACGCCCATGAGGAGGATGTTCGGCACCCAGGCTGCTTTCAAACAATACTCGAAAAATGCTTACGCCACCACAAACTGCCCATCCCAAAACTGTTCAGGGCAACATCCTCAACCTCGGAGGAAACAACAGTAGTCTTTGGTGTGGGTGAATGAGGACATTAAACAAAAACAGGTCGATTTAACAAACTGCATCCAAAAGTCATCAGTTGGGATGATGAAAAAAATTGAGGAATGGAAACACAGTGAGCAAACCACGAATCCGAGGGATCCCCCCAAAACCAAGAACAAGAAACAATGGACTCGCTACGGAAGGCAGTGAAAATAATGCAACATAACGCCCTCCACTGGAGAACTAATAAATTCAGTTTGTCCAGCCAATACAACCAAGTTGACGCAGATATTATACTCATAAACTCACACAGCCAAAAGACGGCTGAGGAACTAAAAATATTTGGTTACAGGATCTATAAATCCAATCTATCAGAGGAGCCAAATGACGGGGTGGCCATCGGCATAAAAAGAGATGTCCACCACAGAATCATAGACGAATTTACCTCTGAAACTCTCGCTGTTTAAATCAACTTGACCACAGGACCAATCAGAATAGCCACAACCTACCTCCGACCACGTAGGGACTACCAGCCTGACGGGGACTTCCACAGACTCCTATCATACCACCGCCCAACTTACATCACTGGAGAAATGAACGCCAGACATCCTCTACTAGATGGTAAGAGGACAACTAACAATGTTGGAAGAGGCCTCGCTGACTTCATAACAGACAAAAAATCCCAACTAATAGGCCCGAGCGATTGACTCCTCCTTCACCCCCTCCTCCTCCTCCTCTCATTTACCCAACGAAAACAACTCTCTTAGAGCAGCACCCGGGGACACTCTTACAGCAGCACCCGGGGACAGCCTCTTACAGCAGCACCCGGGAACAGCCTCTTACAGCAGCACCCGGGGACAGCCTCTTACAGCAGCACCCGGGGACAGCCTCTTACAGCAGCACCCGGGGACACTCTTACAGCAGCACCCGGGGACAGCCTCTTACAGCAGCACCCGGGGACAGCCTCTTACAGCAGCACCCGGGGACAGCCTCTTACAGCAGCACCCGGGGACAGCCTCTTATAGCAGCACCCGGGGACACTCTTACAGCAGCACCCGGGGACAGCCTCTTACAGCAGCACCCGGGGACAGCCTCTTACAGCAGCACCCGGGGACAGCCTCTTACAGCAGCACCCGGGGACATCATCTACCACTGCCACCTTCACCTGCCACTGCCACCTTCACCTGCCACTGCCACCTTCACCTACCACTGCCACCTTCACCTGCCACTGCCACCTTCACCAACCACTGCCACCTTCACCTACCACTTTCACCTACCACTGCCACCTTCACCTGCCACTGCCACCTTCACCTACCACTGCCACCTTCACCTACCACTTTCACCTACCACTGCCACCTTCACCTGTCACCTTCACCTACCACTGCCACCTTCACCTACCATTGCCACCTTCACCTGTCACCTTCACCTACCACTGCCACCTTCACCTGTCACCTTCACCTACCACTGCCACCTTCACCTACCACTGCCACCTTCACCTACCACTGCCACCTTCACCTACCATTGCCACCTTCACCTGCCACTGCCACCTTCACCTACTACTGCCACCTTCACCTACCACTGCCGCCTTCACCTACCACTGCCACCTTCACCTACCACTGCCACCTTCACCTGCCACCTTCACCTACCACTGCCACCTTCACCTGCCACTGCCACCTTCACCTACCACTGCCACCTTCACCTGCCACTGCCACCTTCACCTGTCACCTTCACCTACCACTGCCACCTTCACCTGTCACCTTCACCTACCACTGCCACCTTCACCTACCACTGCCACCTTCACCTGCCACCTTCACCTACCACTGCCACCTTCACCTACCATTGCCACCTTCACCTGCCAAGGCCACCTTCACCTACCACTGCCACCTTCACCTACCACTGCCACCTTCACCTGTCACCTTCACCTACCACTGCCACCTTCACCTACCACTGCCACCTTCACCTGCCACCTTCACCTACCACTGCCACCTTCACCTACCATTGCCACCTTCACCTGCCAAGGCCACCTTCACCTACCACTGCCACCTTCACCTACCACTGCCACCTTCACCTACCACTGCCACCTTCACCTACCACTGCCACCTTCACCTGCCACCTTCACCTACCACTGCCACCTTCACCTGCCACCTTCACCTACCACTGCCACCTTCACCTGCCACCTTCACCTACCACTGCCACCTTCACCTGCCACTGCCACCTTCACCTACCACTGCCACCTTCGCCTACCATTGCCACATTCACCTGCCTTCTTCACCTACCAATGCCACCTTCACCTGTCACCTTCACCTACCACTGCCACCTTCACCTGCCACCTTCACCTACCACTGCCACCTTCACCTACCATTGCCACCTTCACCTGCCACTGCCACCTTCACCTACTACTGCCACCTTCACCTACCACTACCGCCTTCACCTACCACTGCCACCTTCACCTACCACTGCCACCTTCACCTGCCACTTTCACCTACCACTGCCACCTTCACCTGCCACTGCCACCTTCACCTACCACTGCCACCTTCACCTGCCACTGCCACCTTCACCTGCCACCTTCACCTACCACTGCCACCTTCACCTACCACTGCCACCTTCACCTACCACTGCCACCTTCACCTACCACTGCCACCTTCACCTACCACTGCCACCTTCACCTGCCACTTTCACCTACCATTGCCACTTTCACCTACCACTGCCACCTTCACCTACCACTGCCACCTTCACCTGCCACCTTCACCTACCACTGCCACCTTCACCTACCACTGCCACCTTCACCTACCACTGCCACCTACCACTGCCACCTTCACCTACCACTACCACCTTCACCTACCACTGCCACCTTCACCAACCACTGCCACCTTCACCTGTCACCTTCACCTACCACTACCACCTTCACCTACCACTGCCACCTTCACCTACCACTGCCACCTTCACTTAGGGCCACATCGTTCACCTCGTCCCTCCCTCGACCATAACTACCACCCACCCCATAACAAGACAAAACACAGCTCTGATTGGTCACACTGTTTAGAATACGACACACTGCAGCCACTCACGGAAGCGATGGTTAGTATCGAATAATTTGTGTTTATCCTGTGCGTTTTTATACCAAGTTTACACACACACAGGTATTGTTGAGAGGTACACACGGGGCTCTGTTTACAACTCGTGGCTATGCGTTTGTTTCGGGTAATATAACAAATGAATAACAATGTATACACGCGTGGGAGAGAATGTGTGTGTGTGTGTGTGTGTGTGTGCGTGTGTGTGTGTGTGTGTGTGCTCTTTTTCTCGGCCAATTAGACAGTACTGCCCCCCCCCCCCCCCTCCATCAGCCAATAAGACAGCAGATGGTTCACTTCTCTGCCAATGGGACATCATATAGCTTGGCTCTCGACTAATAAGGTTACAGCTAGAAGGTATATCAACCGGCTGTACAATGAGGGAGCTGAGAGAGTGAGGGTCTTCTCTCTCTCTCTCTCTCTCTCTCTCTCTCTCTCTCTCTCTCTCTCTCTCTCATTTGTTCCTCCTCCCTACCTTACCCCCCCTCCTTCCCCTCTCACACCCCAGGCCCCTCATACCTACCTCTGTCTCACCCTCTCTCCTCTTCCTCCTTCTCTCACACCTCTCCCTCTCTCTCATCCCTCTCCTCTTCCTCCTTCTCTCACACCTCTCCCTCCCTCTCACCCCTCTCATACACAAAGACACAACATAAAGATACACACTAGCTCTCAGACACACCCCCCCCCCCCCCCACAATTGCAGACACAACTGCATTTGCGTTTCAATGTATATGCTAATTAGCGGACCAACTTTATCTAATTCAAGAGAGAGAGAGAGAGAGAGAGAGAGAGAGAGAGAGAGAGAGAGAGAGAGAGAGAGAGAGCGTAACTAAGTGTGTCTTAAAGTTGATTGGCTGATAGAATAAGTACCTTAAGGTTATTGGCTAAGGGAAGGCGCATCTCGTTGTTCATTGGTTAGATTAGGTTAACCCTTAACCTAAGCTAACCCAGGTAGCGTTAGAGGGGATGTAATTATCAGGTGAAGTAAGGTCAGGTGTCTTATATTTAGGTCATTTCCTTATCTCTCTCTCTCTCTCTCTCTCTCTCTCTCTCTCTCTCTCTCTCTCTCTCTCTCTCTCACACACACATTAATCAGGATTCATATGTAATCCTCTTCCTCTTCTTCATTCTTTTTCTCTTCCTCTTCCTCCTCTCTCTCCTTCCCCTTTTCCTCTATCTCCCCCTCCTCTCCTTCCTCTTTTTCTCATCCGCTTCTTCCTCCTTTCTTTATCTCTCTTCCTTCTCCCTTCCTCTTCTTCCTTTCTTTTTCTCTTCCTCTTCCTCCTCTCTCTCCTTCCCCTTTTCCTCTATCTCCCCCTCCTCTCCTTCCTCTTTTTCTCATCCGCTTCTTCCTCCCTTCTTTATCTCTCTTCCTTCTCCCTTCCTCTTCTTCCTTTCTTTTTCTCTTCCTTTTCCTCCTCCTCTACTGACAATGTCCTTTGTTTCCTTTAGTTTTAATGACAAATTAGACAAATTAATCTCGCTCTTCCCCTTGCTCCTCCCTTCCCCCCCTCCTCCCGCCTTACTCTTCTCCTTTCCCCTCCTCTTATTCATTACGCTTTAGAGGTTATGTATTTTGCTTCTTATCATCTCTCTTTCTCTCTCTCTTTCTCTCTCTCTCTCTCTCTCTCTAGACAATAACCTTCAGACAGGTTTTCCAAGAAGAGCTTAAACTCCTGTGTGTAATCAGGATAAATTTCTTAAGACCTTTATGTTCACTTTTCCTCCACGTTTTATCTGAAGCTTGATTCATTTATTTAAGCTTGATTAATTTAAGCTTGATTCATTTATTTAAGCTTTATTCATTTATTAACTTTAAGCTTAGGTATATATTTCCCTGGAGTACAATAAATGGATCACCTGAAGAATCTCCACCCCAGCTTATTCTAAGAAGCAGCATTGTACACGACTTACCCACGTTCTAAAACAGCCATTACCCCAGAACAATAACATAGAACAACAACAACAAGGAACAAGAATAACAACAATAATAAAATGAACAATAAGAAGGCACAAGAATAACAACAATAATAACAAAAAGAGAAAGAACAACAACAAGACGAAGAAGAACAAGAAAATGAACAAGAAGACATTACTGAGGACAAAAGATAAATGGGGGGGACAGCTGACAATACGAAAGAGGAAAAATATGCAAAACACTGATAATGCAGGAAGAGGGAAAAACCACATGCATAGAAATTGCCGATGGAACACTGAAACCGTAATCCAAGGGAGATGAATGCAAATACTGGGGAGCTAACTTAAAATACTGGGGAGCTTACTTCAAATACTGGGGAGAGACAGAAACTGAATGGAAGCAACGCGGTGGGGTGGATACAAGCATGAGAACTGTTGGGGGGAGATTACTGAAGATATTGGGGAGGTAAATGCTAAATCTTGTGTTGGTGGGGAGACTGAAATAATTGATGGTAGTAGAAATAATGGAAATACAAATGGGTGGGTGGGGTGTTTGGGTGGCTTGGCGGGTGGGGGTGTTAGGCAGAGTGGGTGGAGAGGTGATGGTTGGTGGGAGGGGAGGAAGGTGGGGTAGAGGAAGGTGGGGAGAGGAAGCTGGGGAGAGGAAGGTGGGGAGAGAGGAAGGTGGGGGAGAGGAAGGTGGGGAGAGAGGAAGGTGGGGAGAGAGGAAGGTGGGGAGGGAAGGTGGGGGAGAGGAAGGTGGGGAGAGGAAGGTGGGGAGAGAGGAAGGTGGGGAGAGAGGAAGGTGGGGAGAGGAGGGTGGGGATGAGGAGGGTGGGGAGAGAGGAAGGTGGGGAGAGGAGGGTGGGGATGAGGAGGGTGGGGGAGAGAGAGGAGGGCGGGGGAGAGAGAGGAGGGCGGGGGAGAGAGGAGGGTGGGGGAGAGAAGAGGGTGGGGGAGAGAGAAGAGGGTGGGGGAGAGAGAGGAGGATGGGGGAGAGAGAGGAGGATGGGGGAGAGAGAGGAGGGTGGGGGAAAGAAGAGGGTGGGGGAGAGAGAGTGGGGTGGGGGGGGAGAGAGGAGGGCGGGGGAGAGAGAGGAGGGTGGGGGTAAAGGGTAAGGGGTGGAGAAAGGAGGTGGCGCGGGGGGGGGGGGGGTAATCACAGAACCAGTTAGCAAGAAATATCCAATTATCGTCTCTTCCTATAATTCTCTTTTTTCATTCCTTCTCTTCCCATTCCTTTCTCTTCCATTCCCTTCCCTCCCTCACATACATTCTCTAAAAGTGTTGCAGATCTCTTGAAACTGCATGTCCCAATCACCCCAGACGAACCCATTTATGCCATTCCTCCTTGGCTGAATATATCAGTTCCTATTAATTACACTCCTGTTGGTAGTAAGCAAATGTTAAACACCGATGTGATGAGATGTGTCATACTAGAAACTATTAACAGACACATAGAGAGTATTAAATAAGTGAATGTTAGGCTTTTACTGATGGTTCTGTGCAGACAAACACAGGTGGAACAGGCTGTACAATTGTAATATATAAAGAAAAAGAGATGATAGCGTCAAACAAGCAAAGGCTGAACAACTGGGCCAGCACAACACAAACTGAACTAACTGGAATCTACTTAGCCACAGACTACCTCAAAGAAAATGGAGGTGGGGTGATATTCTGTGACTCTCAGAGTGCTTTGAAATCAATGAACAGCCCATCAGGCTCTATGTCTAAAGTTGTATGTGATATTAAAAGGAATGTGATAACTGCCAATGAGAACAACTCTCGGATCGAATTTGTGTGGATTCCGTCCCATGTTGGAATCAGGTATCATGACCGTGCTGATAGACTGGCCAATGAGGCATGTAAGAAAGAAAATGTTGACCTTGACCTTGGCCTGTCCAATGCTGTAATTAAAAACATTCAAGTCAGAATCATGAACTCTGATCTAGAAGAAGTGAGAAATGCAGAGAGACCTGACAGTTGTAGCATTAGTAAATATGACAAATTTTGTAACAAGAGGTACCGGTATGGCCAGCATAAGGACAGAACCAGACAATGTGATGTAGTCGTGGCCAGAATTAGACTAGGATGCAGACACATCTGGCAAGTTAGTAACGCTGTACCCATACCGGAACACTCAGCATGTAAACTTTGTGATAAACCTCTGAAGCATACGCTTGAACACTATATTTTTGAATGTGACACTGTCAAAAACTTCAGGCCACCTGACTTATTGTATCTTGAACTATGTAATTAATACATTGAATCAGGGGTGCTTGAGGACATTCTTGCTGTTTATCCCAAATTTGCTGCTAGCCCACACTGATTAGTCTTCAATTAGAATATGATATCCAATATACAGTATATGAACCTCTGTCCTACGTGGCAGTGAGAAGTGATGCTACCCTCAGTGTCAAGACCTGACTGAATTACTCACAATAGGCAAACTGTACTCCAAGCTTTGTCAATAAATTTGTTAAACTAAAAAAAACTACCACATTATCAGCTCCATTCCCCCCTCTTCCATTCAACTTCACTTAAAATACAACAAATTAAACTTAAAACACAATAAAACACACACAAAAAACTAACAATACAAACACCATAAATAAAAACATATCACTCCCCTTAATAAAAAATCAACACACGTCACATCTGTACAAACAAACGAACAAACAAACAAACAAACACACAACACAAAAAACACGTATATTACATAACTCTCTCGGGCAAGAAAAAAATTAAAATCGTATCTGCAACCTGGACGAGTTACCAACAAAAATAAGATACGTAAAGGTCTCTCTCTCTCTCTATCTGATACGTTATGGTTTCTCTCTCCCTCTCTCTCTCTCCCCCTCTCACTCCCTCTCTCTCTCCCTCTCTCACTCCCTCTCCCTCTCTCACTCTCCCTCTCACTCTCCCTCTCACTCCCTCTCTCTCTCCCTCTCTCACTCCCTCTCACTCTCCCTCTCACTCCCTCTCTCTCTCTCCCTCTCTCACTCCCTCTCCCTCTCTCACTCCCTCTCCCTCTCTCCCTCTCTCACTCTCCCTCTCACTCTCCCTCTCACTCCCTCTCTCTCAGTACAAAGCCCATTCATCACCCCCCCAACACACAAATTTTCACTTATGCCTAAATCTGAATTCCGGGGATCAACGCATCTCGGCTTGGGTTGACGGTGAGGGGTGAGGGATGGTGAGAAGTGAGGGGTGGTGAAGAGTGAGGGATGGTGAGAAGTGAGGGGTGGTGAGGGGGATGGGTGGTGAGAAGTGAGGGGTGATGAGAAGTGAGGGGTGGTGAAGAGTGAGGGGGGGGGTGAGAAGTGAGGGGTGGTGAAGAGTGAGGGGGGTGGTGAGAAGTGAGGGGTGGTGAAGAGTGAGGGGTGGTGAAGAGTGAGGGGTGGTGAAGAGTGAGGGGGGTGATGAGGAGTGAGGGGTGGTGAGAAGTGAGGGGGGTGGTGAGGAGTGAGGGGTGGTGAGAAGTGAGGGGTGGTGAAGAGTGAGGGATGGTGAAGAGTGAGCGGGTGGTGAGTAGTGAGGGGTGGTGAGGGGGATGGGTGGTGAGGAGTGAGGGGGTGGTGAGTAGTGAGGGGTGGTGAAGAGTGAGGGGTGTGGTGAGAAGTGAGGGGTGGTGAGGAGTGAGGGGTGATGAGAAGTGAGGGGTGATGAAGAGTGAGGGGGGTGATGAGTGAGGGGTGGTGAAGAGTGAGGGGGGTGATGAGGAGTGAGGGGGTGGTGAGAAGTGAGGGGGTGATGAGTGAGGGGTGATGAGAAGTGAGGGGTGGTGAAGTGAGGGGGTGGTGAGGAGTGAGGGGGTGATGAGGAGTGAGGGGTGATGAGAAGTGAGGGGTGGTGAGAAGTGAGGGGTGGTGAGAAGTGAGGGGTTGTGAAGAGTGAGGGGGTGGTGAGGAGTGAGGGGGTGAGGGGATGTGCGGGGGGGTGAGGGGTGGTGTGGGGTGGTGCGGGGTGGTGAGGGGTGGTGAGGGGGTAAGGGGTAGTGAGGGGTAGTGAGGAGTGAGGGGTGGTGAGAAGTGGTGAGGGATTGTGAGGGGTGAGGGATGGTGATGAATGGTGAGGGATGATGGGTCGTGAGATAGTGAAGTAAGGTAGTGGGGTGAGGGGTGATGGCTGACAGTTAGGTACTGAGGTGAAGGAAAAGGGCTGTCGGTGAGGTGATGAGAGGTGAGGGCTGACGGTGAGGTGATGAGAGGTGAGGGCTGACGGTGAGGTGATGAGAGGTGAGGGCTAACGGTGAGGTGATGAGAGGTGAGGGCTGTCGGTGAGGTGATGAGAGGTGAGGGCTGACGGTGAGGTGATGAGAGGTGAGGGCTGACGGTGAGGTGATGAGAGGTGAGGGCTGACAGTGAGGTACGTGTGTGGGGGGGGGGGTGAATACGGGATACTGGGTTAAATACAGTATGTGGTACTGGGGTGAATATGAGATAATGACTGGAGGGTGAACAACAAATACTGGGTAAGAGGTCAGGTACTGGTGGCAGGGCAAGTACCCAATAAAAAAGTTACCTCACTCCCTCTCATCTCAGTCCTAGACAAAAACAATGGCACTTTCCCCCCACGTAAGTTCATCGGTGCTTAGTTCTTGGTTGCCGTAGGATTAGAACCCACCTCTCTCTCTCTCTCTCTCTCTCTCTCTCTCTCTCTCTCTCTCTCTCGTCTGCTGATCCTAAGTAACAAATACACAGAGGACCACACACACACACATTTGTGGATTTGGATGACATGATATTTAGCTCCCCTCCACACTACCACCCTCCCCTTAAGCTTATTTCACCCCATGATCAAACACCCCAATGCTAACTGGGGAGGTGAGGTTAGGTTAGGTTAGGTTTGGTTTGGGAGGTCAATCACCAGGTGTAATAAGCACACACACACACACACACACACACACACACACACACCTCGTCTATCTTACCATCAATAACTCCATTTCAACACCTCGCTCACCCAACACACCAATCAGAACATCCCCCGTACTAAACTGCATTACCATTGGCTCTCCCCTATGACACACATCGTTACAAATGAACCAATCACAACACACCAAAGACAAATTATAGTTGTGTACGTGTAACAGGAAGGACCAAACTCGCTAAACAATGAAATATTCACTGGCAGTCGACGAGGCTAAATGTTTCCCTTTTTATTTGAAGTACAGAGCAAAATCTTTTTCTCGGCCAAGGGGCAAACCACCTACATGAACTATTACTCCCAGGGGAAAAAATATTTAGTAGTCTGGAGATAAAAAAAAAAACATTATTAGTCAGGGAAAAAAAATTATTATTCAGGGAAAATTTTTATTGTTCCGGGAAAAAGATTACTAGCCCTGGAAAAAGGTTACTAGCTCTGGAAAAGGGTTACTAGCCCTGGAAAAAGGTTACTAGTCCTGGAAAAAGGTTACTAGTCCTGGAAAAAGTTACTAGTCCTGGAAAAAGGTTACTAGCCCTGGAAAAAGTTACTAGCTCTGGAAAAAGTTACTAGCTCTGGAAAAGGGTTACTAGCCCTTGAAAAAGTTACTAACCCTGGAAAAAGGTTACTAGCCCTGGAAAAAGGTTACTAGCCCTGGAAAAAGGTTACTAGCCTTGGAAAAAGGTTACTAGCCCTGGAAAAAGTTACTAGCTCTGGAAAAGGGTTACTAGCCCTGGAAAAAGGTTACTAGCCCTGGAAAAAGTTACTAGCCCTGGAAAAAGTTACTAGCAATGGGAAGGGCTTACTAGTCCTGGAAGAAGGTTACTAGTCCTGGAAAAAGGTTACTAGCCCTGGAAAAAGTTACTAGCCATGGAAAAAGGTTACTAGCCCTGGAAAAAGTTACTACCCATGGAAAAAGGTTACTAGCCCTGGAAAAAGGTTACTAGCCATGGAAAAAGGTTACTAGCCATGGAAAAAGTTACTAGCCATGGAAAAAGGTTACTTGTCCTGGCAAAAGTTACTAGCCCTGGAAAATCGTCGGGGTTAGCGTTATAGGTAAGCGGTGGTCGAGACTGGATGCATACATGTATTATAGGCAGGCGTGGTAATGGTCATCACCTCGTTCACTTATTACTGGTCCTCTGTAGTCAAGTATTATGGTGGTGGTCTACAATAATCCTGTTATTTTACAATGAATATATTTATTATGCATTGACAATTATTTTTCTGTTCATCACAAAAAAATAGATCATTCGATTTAGTAGCGTGTGTGTGTGTGTGTGTGTGTGTGTGTGCGCGTGTGTGTGTGTGTGTGTTTGACTTTATCAACACAACACACAATTGTTAATAGCTGTGTTTACAATTCATATAAAACAAACACAAAAAAACACACACACGGACACACAATGGTCCCACGCTGGCGACACACACACACACACACACACACACACACACACACACACGCTTTCAGTAAAATCTTTATTACTCTCACAAGGGGTAACATTTTGCATTTAATCTTGAGGAGGTGGACGGTGCCAGCCAGGGAGGAACACCCAGAGGCAGCGCGAGGGAGACTGAGACTTTTGAGACTAAGAGATGGAGAGAGACTGAGAGAGCTGAGGAGAGACAAAGGGAGAGAATGTGTGTTGCATAGCTTCTAGACGAGACTTTTGAGAGACAGAGGACAAGAGGGTGTGTTGCATAGCTTCTGGACGAGACTTTTGAGAGACGAGGAGAGACAGAGGACAAGAGGGTGTGTTGCATAGCTTCTGGACGAGACTTTTGAGAGACAGAGGACAAGAGGGTGTGTTGCATAGCTTCTGGACGAGACTTTTGAGGGACGAGGAGAGACAGAGGACAAGAGGGTGTGTTGCATAGCTTCTGGACGAGACTTTTGAGAGACAGAGGACAAGAGGGTGTGTTGCATAGCTTCTGGACGAGACTTTTGAGAGACAGAGGACAAGAGGGTGTGTTGCGTAGCTTCTAGACGAGACTCTTTAATGATAAGGAGAGACAGGGTAAGAATGTGTGTTACGAGACCTTTGACAGACTGAGAGACACAACTCAACACGACTGTGAGACTTATTGTCCCGCATCGTGTCAAAAATAAAGGAGTCACCTGTAGAGTAGATACCCAAGCTTATAAGGGCGGAATGATTGAACACCCAAACCTAACCTAACCTAACCAAACCAAACCTAACCAAACCAAACCAAACCTAACCTAACCTAACCTAACCAAACCAAACCTAACCTAACCAAACCTAACCTAACCTAACCTAACCTAATCTAACATAACCTAACGCAATCGTACCTAAACTGATCAATCCTAACCTAACCTAACTTAACTTAATCGAACCTAACCTAATTTTACTCAATCTAACCGAACGTCACCAAATCCAATGTTACCTGACCCAATCTTACCTAAACTAGGCTAACCTATGGTAACCTCTCCCAGGTAACGTTAGGGTGCTTAATCCTCAGGTGGTCAAGAAGACAAAAACATCAACTAAAAAAAAAAAAAAAAAAAAAAAAAAAAAAAAAAAAAAGAAAAATCCCCCTTCCCCCTCCCTCCAAAGTATGGCTCCCTAGCGAGGCATCAAGCTCATAGGACACAACCGCATTGAAAGACAGAAACATCGTAAGGAACTTAAAGGCGTTAATAGCGTACGTATAAGTGAGGATTTACGACCCTAAGGTGTTTGTCGGGATAGTCCGTTCTTGTCCCCATCTCCCTTAACAGGTAGTAGACGCGTATTGAGGGTGTGTTTGGGAGGGGGGTTAATAGACTGTGATTTATTGTGGTGTAGTAGTAGACGTAAGTAGGTGCTTAAGACTTCTGGAATCACAAAAATTAGGACCGTACGTGATTTATGTTACCAACCAGTCAAGAGTGGTACCTATCTAAAATGGCTACCCCTCAAAACACCCTGGGAATTCATTTTTAATGTGTTTTTTTAGCTCATACCTTCTAGTGAAGTCTTACGTCTTTTCTTCGCTATTTTCTTTAAGTAAAATAATAAAATCTATTTCAAGGTGTCTTCTTCAGGTTCAGTATTATACTTAGGTGAAATATATGGTAATTGTAATAATTCCTTCAATAATACGAATATCACACAAGGCAATAATAATAATAATAACAATACTACTACTACTACTACTACTATTTTTTTTAAATCGTGGCCTCCAGCCTCCCCCAATAGCCACACCTTCGCCGCCATTTTATTACCTTAACATTAAATATCCTTATACATAAGTAGCTACCCGAGCTGTGTTGAGTTAGTTGAGCCGCAGATCACACCTTGTAAAACTCCCTACCTTCCCAAGTTCAAGTGTAGAATGATAACCAATTAATCAACCTTACCTGCTCAGGCTCGGGACCTTCTTAAAGTTCAATGTTAGATAATTCCAATCAATTCATCACTTCACCTTGTAAACATCAAAATCGTCTCTATAATAACGATAAATGCCTTACCTTGTGTTGGGTGGAGGCGGGAGCGGAGGATACATGCCCAGGGGTTCCTACACATGGGCTGTATCATGTATCCGGGCGGCGTAATAGAGGGGTGTAGTGTGTTTTCTGTGGTAAGTCAGCTGATTGGTCCAGTAGTTATACATGACATAATCCTGAAAACAGAGAAGAAATTTTAATTCAATGGCAGTAAAGATTTAAATGATAATCCTAAGACTTAATAATTATTATAATAAATACCAAGATAAACCTTCGTCTGCAGGACTAGTAACACAAAGTCCCGCTAGCTTCTCGTCTCCACCAATCAACGCTTCAGTGACGCCACAAAACCGGACCTATCAGACCACATCTAACCCAAACCTCGGCCACTCCGTAAGTACCAAACACGTATTGAGAAACCTTTGTTGGTGGACAGAGCAGTGTTTAAAGGTAGTTGGGTAGTTAGCTAAGGTGGTTCCGGTGCATCCCTGGTTAAGAGCCCGAGAGAAAGACCATATTCCGAGAAACCTCTCTCTCTCTCTCTCTCTCTCTCTCTCTCTCTCTCTCTCTCTCTCTCTCTCTCTCTCTCGTAGTCCTTACCTTAATTAAAACAATACTCAGTGACCGACAATATATTCAATAAAAAACATTATATTATGAACGTGTTAATGATTATGTTAAGTAATACCTACATATTATCTGTATTCATATGTATGTAAATGGACCACTAGCTTTATGATACCGTCACCACCTGGGAATTACTGTACCTGTAATTTATATACACCTTAATATATAGTCATTGTTTATACCAAGTGAGCCTTAACTAGTGAATAACAATAATAGTAATAATAATAATAGTAATAATAATAATAATAATAATAATAATAATAGTAATAATAATAATAATAATAATAATAATAATAATAATAATAATAACAGGTTAAATCTCTTCTCAAGATATTAATGTAAACTGTTGATTATTTTTGTTATATTCATTGTCATTATTACTGTTATATTCTTTCCTTGCTTTACAGATAAAAAATTTTCCCCGAATAAAAATTACTTACGGAAAAAATTAAGACATGAAACCGAAAATAAATTGCAGCCGTTGGGAAAAAATTAGTAATTAAACTGGAAAAAAAAATAAACCTTGGGGAAAAAAAAACAGGAAAAAATTGTCGCCTTCCGGAAAAATAGACAAATTTAACTGAAAAAAAAAAATGGGAGATTATACGGAAAAGTGTGTAGTATTTTCTTCGTTATAACTTGGATGAAATGACGATAAATTACACTGTTAAGAGGTACAAATTACGCAAACTTCGGTGTGTGTTTTGGTTTGGAAGTTCTATATGTAGGTAGGTAAGGGAGCTCCAAGGCGTACACACACACACACACACACACACACAGGACCCCGTTATGAAAATTATCCTTCTGGTCTCTAATTAATGACCAACTTCAAGTGGGTAATGTTCCCTGTCTCTCCTGCAGTAGTTGTGTTCACCCCTACTGACGAGGACACCTGCAGTAGTTGTGTTCACCCCTACTGACGAGGACACCTACAGTAGTTGTGTTCACCCCTACTGACGAGGACACCTGCAGTAGTTGTGTTCACCCCTACTGACGAGGACACCTACAGTAGTTGTGTTCACCCCTACTGACGAGGACACCTACAGTAGTTGTGTTCACCCCTACTGACGAGGACACCTGCAGTAGTGGTGTTCACCCCTACTGACGAGGACACCTACAGTAGTAGTGATCACCCCTACTGACGAGGACACCTGCAGTAGTTGTGTTCACCCCTACTGACGAGGACACCTGCAGTAGTTGTGTTCACCCCTACTGACGAGGACACCTACAGTAGTTGTGTTCACCCCTACTGACGAGGACACCTGCAGTAGTTGTGTTCACCCCTACTGACGAGGACACCTACAGTAGTTGTGTTCACCCCTACTGACGAGGACACCTACAGTAGTTGTGTTCACCCCTACTGACGAGGACACCTGCAGTAGTGGTGTTCACCCCTACTGACGAGGACACCTACAGTAGTAGTGATCACCCCTACTGACGAGGACACCTGCAGTAGTTGTGTTCACCCCTACTGACGAGGACACCTGCAGTAGTTGTGTTCACCCCTACTGACGAGGACACCTACAGTAGTAGTGATCACCCCTACTGACGAGGACACCTGCAGTAGTTGTGTTCACCCCTACTGACGAGGACACCTACAGTAGTTGTGTTCACCCCTACTGACGAGGACACCTGCAGTAGTGGTGTTCACCCCTACTGACGAGGACACCTACAGTAGTTGTGTTCACCCCTACTGACGAGGACACCTACAGTAGTTGTGTTCACCCCTACTGACGAGGACACCTGCAGTAGTTGTGTTCACCCCTACTGACGAGGACACCTACAGTAGTTGTGTTCACCCCTACTGACGAGGACACCTGCAGTAGTGGTGTTCACCCCTACTGACGAGGACACCTACAGTAGTTGTGTTCACCCCTACTGACGAGGACACCTGCAGTAGTTGTGTTCACCCCTACTGACGAGGACACCTACAGTAGTTGTGTTCACCCCTACTGACGAGGACACCTGCAGTAGTTGTGTTCACCCCTACTGACGAGGACACCTACAGTAGTTGTGTTCACCCCTACTGACGAGGACACCTACAGTAGTTGTGTTTACCCCTACTGACGAGGACACCTACAGTAGTTGTGTTCACCCCTACTGACGAGGACACCTACAGTAGTTGTGTTCACCCCTACTGACGAGGACACCTGCAGTAGTTGTGTTCACCCCTACTGACGAGGACACCTACAGTAGTTGTGTTCACCCCTACTGACGAGGACACCTGCAGTAGTTGTGTTCACCCCTACTGACGAGGACACCTACAGTAGTTGTGTTCACCCCTACTGACGAGGACACCTACAGTAGTTGTGTTCACCCCTACTGACGAGGACACCTGCAGTAGTGGTGTTCACCCCTACTGACGAGGACACCTACAGTAGTGGTGTTCACCCCTACTGACGAGGACACCTACAGTAGTTGTGTTCACCCCGACTGACGAGGACACCTACAGTAGTTGTGTTCACCCCTACTGACGAGGACACCTACAGTAGTTGTGTTCACCCCTACTGACGAGGACACCTACAGTAGTTGTGTTCACCCCTACTGACGAGGACACCTACAGTAGTTGTGTTCACCCCGACTGACGAGGACACCTACAGTAGTTGTGTTCACCCCTACTGACGAGGACACCTACAGTAGTGGTGTTCACCCCTACTGACGAGGACACCTACAGTAGTTGTGTTCACCCCGACTGACGAGGACACCTACAGTAGTTGTGTTCACCCCTACTGACGAGGACACCTACAGTAGTTGTGTTTACCCCTACTGACGAGGACACCTACAGTAGTTGTGTTCACCCCTACTGACGAGGACACCTACAGTAGTTGTGTTCACCCCGACTGACGAGGACACCTACAGTAGTTGTGTTCACCCCTACTGACGAGGACACCTACAGTAGTTGTGTTCACCCCTACTGACGAGGACACCTGCAGTAGTAGTGTTCACCCCTACTGACGAGGACACCTACAGGAGCATTGTGTCTTGTGGGATCTCATGTCCAAAAAGAACAACAGATCCTGAAGGAGATATTATACGACGGTGTCATAACTCCCCCCCCCCCCCCACCAAGTTTATGATGAAATTTCTCAAGGGTTCTTCAATTAGTGTCCGCCATGACGATATTAACTTTACATGAGACTAGAACTTCACAAAACTCACACTGGTTATGAAACTTATGAATTCTCTCTCTCTCTCTCTCTCTCTCTCTCTCTCTCTCTCTCTCTCTCTCTCTCTCTCTCTCTCTGTCAACAGTAGCTTAGTCCTTATGGGAGGATAGACGTCTGTATAGTTAAGATAGGAGAAGTTTTCTGTTAATATATTAATGAGAGGAAGATGGGTGAGGCGACCCTTATACACCCACCCACCCACCCATCCATCCACCCACCCACCCACCCACCCACACACCCCCCCCCACATACACCCACCCACCCATCCATCCACACACACACACACCCACCCACACCCACACACACACATACACACACACCTACCCTTTACTACCGCCTCTTATCTAGGATTTAGCTCTGAATCCTCACCTTTATCTCTTCCTGAACTTGACTCTCCAACAACAAATTTACTCCACCACTTGACCGAAGCTCACACAAACATTAAGGAAAACGTGTGTGTGTGTGTGTGTGTGTGTGTGTGTGTGTGTGTGTGTGTGTTTCAAATCTTGACGTGTACATCTCACTCACCACATCAAAACGCTTCCACATGAACAAACTAAAAGGATTAAAGTTGTCATGGCATTAATCCATAAACTCAGACACACCTCAAACAACGTCTGCCTTACACACACACACCTGACCTGACCTGACCTGACCTTATCACATAAAAGGTTAAGAAGACCGAGTGTAGCTTTTGTTTTCTTCTGTGATTTCTGGACTGGTCTTTCCCTACCTCATGGGATCCCCTCCAGGAGCTGAACTTCATCCATCATCCGTTGTTCATCAGAGACTTAGCTCATCCATCTCCACAAGTTTACAGTCTTCTCCATCACTCTCTCTCTCTCTCTCTCTCTCTCTCTCTCTCTCTCTCTCTCTCTCTCTCTCTTCCTTCTTTTTACAAAAACCCATGACAACCACCAGGACCCATGACAAGCACCAGGACCCATGACAAGCACCAGGACCCATGACAAGCACCAGGACCCATGACAAGCACCAAGACCCATGACAAGCACCAAGACCCATGACAAGCACCAGGACCCATGACAAGCACCAAGACCCATGACAAGCACCAAGACCCATGACAAGCACCAAGACCCATGACAAGCACCAAGACCCATGACAAGCACCAAGACCCATGACAAGCACCAAGACCCATGACAAGCACCAGGACCCATGACAAGCACCAAGACCCATGACAAGCACCAAGACCCATGACAAGCACCAAGACCCATGACAAGCACCAGGACCCATGACAAGCACCAGGACCCATGACAAGCACCAAGACCCATGACAAGCACCAAGACCCATGACAAGCACCAGGACCCATGACAAGCACCAAGACCCATGACAAGCACCAAGACCCATGACAAGCACCAAGACCCATGACAAGCACCAAGACCCATGACAAGCACCAAGACCCATGACAAGCACCAGGACCCATGACAAGCACCAAGACCCATGACAAGCACCACGACCCATGACAAGCACCAGGACCCATGACAAGCACCAACCCATGACAAGCACCAGGACCCATGACAAGCACCAGGACCCATGACAAGCACCAAGACCCATGACAAGCACCAAGACCCATGACAAGCACCAGGACCCATGACAAGCACCAGGACCCATGACAAGCACCAGGACCCATGACAAGCACCAGGACCCATGACAAGCACCAGGACCCATGACAAGCACCAGGACCCATGACAAGCACCAGGACCCATGACAAGCACCAAGACCCATGACAAGCACCAGGACCCATGACAAGCACCAGGACCCATGACAAGCACCAGGACCCATGACAAGCACCAAGGACCCATGACAAGCACCAGGACCCATGACAAGCACCAGGACCCATGACAAGCACCAGGACCCATGACAAGCACCAGGACCCATGACAAGCACCAAGACCCATGACAAGCACCAGGACCCATGACAAGCACCAGGACCCATGACAAGCACCAGGACCCATGACAAGCACCAGGACCCATGACAAGCACCAAGACCCATGACAAGCACCAAGACCCATGACAAGCACCAGGACCCATGACAAGCACCAGGACCCATGACAAGCACCAAGACCCATGACAAGCACCAGGACCCATGACAAGCACCAAGACCCATGACAAGCACCAAGACCCATGACAAGCACCAGGACCCATGACAAGCACCAAGACCCATGACAAGCACCAGGACCCATGACAAGCACCAGGACCCATGACAAGCACCAAGACCCATGACAAGCACCAGGACCCATGACAAGCACCAGGACCCATGACAAGCACCAAGACCCATGACAAGCACCAAGACCCATGACAAGCACCAGGACCCATGACAAGCACACCCAGGACCCATGACAAGCACCAAGGACCCATGACAAGCACCAAGACCCATGACAAGCACCAGGACCCATGACAAGCACCAGGACCCATGACAAGCACCAGGACCCATGACAAGCACCAAGACCCATGACAAGCACCAGGACCCATGACAAGCACCAAGACCCATGACAAGCACCAGGACCCGGATATAAAGGACACAGGTTCTTAATGAGACAACCTTGGTGGTCATTAAGGCGGGGTTGGTGACGCTGCACTTCCGATAGTTCCTGGATTTACGTAGGGTGAGGCGAGGAGGTCCAACTGTGGCCTTATGTCTGGGGGATAATGTCTGGGGAATAATGTCTGGGTGGGGAATAATGTCTGGGGAATAATGTCTGGGGAATAATGTCTGGGGAATAATGTCTGGGGAATAATGTCTGGGGAATAATGTCTGGGGGAATAATGTCTGGGGAATAATGTCTGGGGAATTATGTCTGGGGAATAATGTCTGGGAAATTATGCTCTCAAAATTTTATGTGGGAAATTAATAATGGAGATGGTGTGACCGTATTATTAAAGAGACAGGTAGATGACAGGGAGAAAGACAAACAGACAGAGATAAACAGTGAGACAGACACATACATAAAATCAGACAAACAGACAGACGTAAAAATACAGACATGAAAACAGAGAACCAGACAGACAGATAAAACGAGACAGGGAGGGATTGATACATACATACAGTACATACATACATACATACATACATACATACATACAGTACATACATACATACATACATACATACATACATACATACAGTACATACATACATACATACATACATACAGTACATACATACATACAGTACATACATACATACATACATTGCTCTTTTGTGGAGAGGGGCGAACCGCAACACCCATAGCCACACCATAGCCACACCACCACACCACCACCACACCACAGCCACACCACCACACCACAGCCACACCACAGCCACACCACCACACCACAGCCACACCACAGCCACACACAATGGTAAAAACAAGAAGGAGAAGGGCGAGACGAGACAACAAACACTCTACTACTGACGGGGTAGACGTGTGGTGGTTTAAGGGGGTCTGGTGAGGTGACGAGGACGGGGGAGGGGGGAAGGAGGAAGGGGGAGGGGGTGAGGGGGAAGGGGAAAGGGGGAGGGGGTGAAGAGGGAGGGGGTGGGGAAAAGGGAGAGGGGAGGAGAGGGTTAAATCAAATGGCTAACGCAGGGATATATTTTAGTAGTATATACCATAGAGTGGATGTATCAGTCCCAGGAGTAGGAGTGGGTGAGTGACGGTGAAGGGAGTGGGTGAGTGACGGTGAAGGGAGTGGGTGAGTGACGGTGAAGGGAATGGGTGAGTGACGGTGAAGGAGTGGGTGAGTGACGGTGAAGGAGTGGGTGAGTGACGGTGAAGGAGTGGGTGAGTGACGGTGAAGGGAGTGGGTGAGTGACGGTGAAGGAATGGGTGAGTGACGGTGAAGGGACTGAGTGAGTGACAGTGAAGGGACTGAGTGAGTGACAGTGAAGGAACTGAGTGAGCGACGGTGAAGGAACTGAGTGAGTGACAGTGAAGGGGTGGGTGAGAGACAGTGAAGGGACTGAGTGAGTGACGGTGAAGGGAGTGGGTGAGTGACGGTGAAGGGAGTGGGTGAGTGACGGTGAAGGGAATGGGTGAGTGACGGTGAAGGGAATGGGTGACTGACGGTGAAGGGATTGAGTGAGAGTGAAGGAGTGGGTGAGTGACATTGAAGGGACTGAGTGAGTGATGGTGAAGGAACTGAGTGAGTGACGGTGAACGAGTGGGTGATGGTGAAGGGATTGAGTGAGTGACAGTGAAGGAGTGGGTGAGTGACGGTAAAGGAATGGGTGAGTGACGGTGAAGGGAGTGGGTGAGTGACAGTGAAGGAACTGAGTGAGTGACAGTGAAGGGACTGAGTGAGTGACGGTGAAGGGACTGAGTGGGTGACGGTGAAGGGAGTGAGTGAGTGACGGTGAAGGGATTGAGTGAATGACAGTGAAGGAACTGAGTAAGTGACAGTGAAGAAGTGGGTGAGTGACAGTGAAGGAGTGGGTGAGTGACGGTAAAGGGAGAGGGTACGTGACAGTGAAGGGTCTGAGTGAGTGACAGTGAAGGAGTGACAGTGAAGGAGTGGGTGAGTGACGGTGAAGGGAGTAGGTGAGTGACAGTGAAGGGACTGAGTGAGTGACAGTGAAGGGACTGAGTGAGTGACGGTAAAGGGAGTGGGTAATAATAATAATAATATTAATAATAATAATAATAATAATAATAATAGTAATAATAATAATAATAATTATTATTATTATTATTATTTTCAATAAACCGTTAATAATTATTAACGGTTTATTGAAAAAATTCTGCAGCCCGAAGGCTGAAAATATATATTGGACATAAATGACTTATTACATACATTAGTGGTTTAACAAAAGCCTTCATTAGAGAAAGGTAAAGGAACATACAGTGAACATACATATTAATGTAGGTGTTGAACAGCAAACTCGTAGTGTAGTAACTCCCTCACAGATGGTGTTAGGAGGAACTCACGTGGTGTAGTAGTTCCCTCAGATGGTGTTATGAGAGACCTGGCGTGGTGTAGTAATTCCCTCACAGATGGTGTTATGAGGGGCCTCACGTGGTGTAGTAATTCCCTCACAGATGGTGTTATGAGGGACCTCACGTGGTGTAGTAATTACCTCACAGATGGTGTTATGAGGGGCCTCACGTGGTGTAGTAACTCTCTCACAGATGGTGTTATGAGGGACCTCACGTGGTGTAGTAACTCTCTCACAGATGGTGTTATGAGGGGCATCACGTGGTGTAGTAATTCCCTCACAGATGGTGTTATGAGGGACCTCACGTGGTGTAGTAATTACCTCACAGATGGTGTTATGAGGGGCCTCACGTGGTGTAGTAATTCCCTCACAGATGGTGTTATGAGGGACCTCACGTGGTGTAGTAATTACCTCACAGATGGTGTTATGAGGGGCCTCACGTGGTGTAGTAACTCTCTCACAGATGGTGTTATGAGGGGCATCACGTGGTGTAGTAATTCCCTCACAGATGGTGTTATGAGGGGCATCACGTGGTGTAGTAATTCCCTCACAGATGGTGTTATGAGGGGCCTCACGTGGTGTAGTAATTCCCTCACAGATGGCGTGATGAGGGACTTGATTTGGTGTAGTAATTCCCTCACATATGGTGTTATGAGGGACATGTGGTGTAGTAATTCCCTCACAGATGGTGTGATGAGGGACTTGACGTGGTGTAGTAATTCCCTCACATATGGTGTTATGAGGGACATGTGGTGTAGTAATTCCCTCACAGATGGTGTTATGAGGGACATGTGGTGTAGTAATTCCCTCACAGATGGTGTTATATGAGTGAGGTGTGGCCCCAGGCCTTCCTATCGTAGACGGATTAACACATCGCTGGTTGTTGTTGGGTCTCACGGGCCGTTATCACTGGGTACCTGGGACCTCACTGTGTGAAGGTTAACTTGGGTACGACTGTTACTGTTGAGTGTGTGTGTGTGTGTGTGTGACCTTAACTCTGGCCTCTGAACCCCAAGAGCTGAGCAATTCAAGACACTAAAAATGATAAATAAACTAACACATAATGAATATATTTAATGTATAATGAATATATAAACGGTAGATCATGTATCAGAGGTAATTAGCTTACACCTCACCTGCATAAACTTGCCAAGAGACAGTGAGGTAGGTGTAGTAGCGTCATACGTCAGCCTTAAAATATTGGAAAAAAAATAAATTCGGGATCACCTGAAGTATTACCCGCCATCACCCAGGTTTATTCCATGCAAATATTAACCACCCTAACCTAACCTAACCTAACCTAACCTACCCTCCCTCCCTCACCCAAGTTTATTCCATGCAAATATTAACCACCCTAACCTAACCTAACCTAACCTACCCTCCCTCACCCAAGTTTATTCCATGCAAATATTAACCACCCTAACCTAAACTAACCTCACCTAAACTAACCTAACCTAACTTAACCAGACTTAACCTAACCATGGTTTTAAGGGACCCCAAATTTTTTTTTGTTCGAAAATTTAACAAATACTTCTGTATATATGTGATAAAAATGGGTGAGAGGGAAGGGGAAAGGGGAGGGAAATAGGAAGGGGGAAGGAGGGGAGGAGAAGAGAGGAAAGGGAGAAAGGGGGCCTATCTCACACCCTGGAACAGTGCCATGTAGGGCCCCCAACATATGACCTGGTGATGACACTCATTAGCACACTGGACACAACTCCAAACGGGGCGGCCTTGTCCACGTTATCTTCCTCGTTATTTCCGTTACTCCCGTTTATCTCGGTGAAGGGGATGGGGAGAGAGGGGTAGGGGTGGAGAGGGGGGGTGGGGGGGAGGGGAGTAGAGGTGGGGGTGAGGGGGAGCAACTGTCTCTCGCTAGAAGGAAACATTTGTAATTGACAGTCGAAAGCACAAAGAAAGCTTCCCTATTTCCCTTATACGTTATATCAGTGAGTATAAATCCGTCTGTATAAATCTGTAGGTATGCTTATAAATGCGTACATGTGCGTTAATGAGTACGTGTGTATAAATGCGTACGTGTCTAAAACTGCATAAATACGTACATGTGTGCATAAAATACGCGAACATGTGCATACGTCAAGTGCAGATTGAATGTCTCTCTGGGCCGAAAAAAGGGAAGAATGATATGAAGGGAATGAAGTAAGTGTAGAGGATAGAGGGAGATGGGGCAGAGGAGAGAGAAAGAGAATAAACAGAGAGAAATAAGGGTAAGGGATAGAGAGCGAAGATGTAGATGGGAGAGAAAGAGAGGAGATAGAGTGAGAGAGCCAATAGATACGGAAAGAGTGGGAGAGGATAGGAAGAGAGATACACAGACTAAAAGGGTTTATAGAGGGAATGAAAGAGGATGTAAGGAAAGAGAGACGGAGACAGACAGTCAAAGAGAGAGAGAATGTAAAACAGAATGAATATAAAGAAAGAAAAGATGAAACAATAAATAAAGAAATAAAGAAAGAAATAGATAAACAGACACAGGAGAAAAAATGGAATAAAAAGCATAACCCCGTCACACAAGACCACCCCCACCCCCACAAACAACATCGAAATTCACACAGAGAAACATACACCTTAAAACACTAACGCGCGGTGTTTTAAACACCCTCTTCCATTGAAGAGGGTCGTCGTGTTTCAACCCGAGTTAACAAAAAAAAAAAAAAAAAAAAAAAAAAAATAAGAGTCCTGAAGGACACCACAGTGCAGTACTTGACGGGGTGGTGTGGCGGTAAAATTAACTAATTCCAATAAAATTAATTTATAATATGGAATTAGTTAAAATTACCGCCACACCAGCCCGTTAAGTACTGTACTGTGGTGTCCCTCAGGACTCATTAGTTAAAAACTCGGGTTGAAACACGACGACCCTCTTCAAGGGAAGACGTTAATAATACGGGCGTCAAACTCAGCGTGTTACACACTGAGGCTGATTTTCTAGCCAACACATTAGCCTGTCATTATATTGCCCCCAGTGCTAAATATAATTACTGGGACATTATGAATACTGATGGTACATATTTTAAGTCTGGCCGAGGTCCTGAATTGATTATATGAGTCGTTTATTTAATGGGATAAAGGTGTTATTATTGTTATTATTTTTATTATTATTATTACTGACTAATATTATTATTATTATTATAATTATTCTTGTCATTATTATTATTATTATTATTAGGTTAGGTTAGGTTAGGTTAGGTTAGGTAAGGCTAATTTACTGGTCCAGGTGAAATCCTCCTCTCCCTACCATATATCACACCTCTCTATCTCCTCACCTCCCCCCTCCCACCCTTACCCTCTCCCCTCCTCACCTCCCCCCTCCCACCCTTACCCTCTCCCCTCCTCACCACCCCCTACCACCCTTACCCTCCCCCTCCTCACCACCCCCCTCCTACCCTTACCCTCTCCCCTCCCCACCTCCCCCCTTCCCCTCCCCTTCTCATAATTACCAGTAGCGCTACATAACTCCCCCCTCCACCATTAACACAAAAGAAACTATAATATAATACCTTTCTATCATTAATCTCCCCCCGACGATAATGAAGCTTTTAGTATAAGCCTCGATTACTATAAGTCACTAATAATGCTCTGAGTCATTTGGCCAGTTAATCTAAAATGGTCAGGCAGGATTTACCATCAAGCAGGCAGGAATTATTAGCAGGATATTTTGGGGGGACAGTGTTAGGTGTGTTTATAGGGTAGAGGAACTTTGGGTTATTGTCCCCACTACTACTACCATCCCCACTACCAGCACTGCCACCACTACTATCACCACCACCACCATCACCACCACCACCACCACCACACGCCCTCTCCACACATAATAATAATGGAAGTCCCTCGCAATCGAGGATGGCCGGCCCAAGGGTCTCCTAAGCGTGAATTTGTTAAGGTGTAGAAGCTGTCGCCAACACAACAACCACACCCTAAGTTAACGAGCTACATGACCCAGTGTCAAGGAATAGTCCGAGAGCACCGGACAACTCGCCAACTGCACTGGCTAACCATTACTCCGGAATACGATCCGCAAATCGATTAACATCCAGGTTCCCAATTACTGCTGGGTAGACAGTGGCAAATGGCGTAAAGAAACTTGCCCATAGTTTCACCCTCCCCACACACACACACCCTCCCCACCACCACCAAACACCCTACCCAAACACACCACAACCACACACCCTCCCCACACCACCACCACACACACCCTCCCCACCACCACCACCACCACACACACTCTTCCCACACAACCACCACACACACACACCCCCTCCCCACACCACCACCACACACACCCTCCCCACCACCACCAAACACCCTACCCAAACACACCACCACCACCTCACACACAACACCACCACCACCACACACACTCTTCCCACACAACCACCACACACACCCCCACCCCCCTCCCCCCAATAGCCTCATCTCCCCAGACCTTATGCTATATACCTCCCACACTCCCTGTATTTCCCCAGACACCAGTCACACACACCGTGGTCAAAGGCCCTCACAACACCCGGGAAGAACCTCACTCGCCAGCCAGGGGGTGTGAATAAAATATGCGAAGAAAAAATAAAAATAAAAATCTGATCATTTTTTTCGCTGCTGTGTTCAAGTATGTGTGTGTGTGTGTGTGTGTGTGTGTGTGTGTGTGTGTGTGTGTGTGTGTGTAAATTGTGTGTCTGTATATCAGTGAGAGTGAGTATGTTTACCCTGACGCATCAAGTCGCATCAAAATAATAAATCACACAGGTTAAATAATAAACAAAAGGTGACAGATCCTACTACAGCTTCCTAACCTGACCTGACCTGACCTGACCTAACCTAACCCTTGATGAAAAAAAATAAAGGGTCGTAAAAATAACCAGACTGAGGATCTACAACAGCTTGGTAACACCTGTAGTAACATGTGGCTGCTACACCTGTCCATTAACAACCAAACTGAGGACCTACAACAGCTTGATAACACCTTTAGTAATATGTGGCTGCTACACCTGTCCATTAACAACCAAACTGAGGACCTACAACAGCTTGATAACACCTGTAGTAACATGTGGCTGCTACACCTGTCCATTAACAACCAAACTGAGGATCTACAACAGCTTGGTAACACCTGTAGTAACATGTGGCTGCTACACCTGTCCATTAACAACCAAACTGAGGACCTACAACAGCTTGGTAACACCTGTAGTAACATGTGGCTGCTACACCTGTCCATTAACAACCAAACTGAGGATCTACAACAGCTTGATAACACCTGTAGTAACATGTGGCTGCTACACCTGTCCATTAACAACCAGACTGAGGACCTACAGCAGCTTGATAACACCTGTAGTAACATGTGGCTGCTACAGTGCTACACCTGTCCACTAACAACCAAACTGAGGACCTACAACAGCTTGATAACACCTGTAGTAACATGTGGCTGCTACAGTGCTACACCTGTCCACTAACAACCAAACTGAGGACCTACAACAGCTTGATAACACCTGTAGTAACATGTGGCTGCTACAGTGCTACACCTGTCCACTAACAACCAAACTGAGGACCTACAACAGCTTGATAACACCTGTAGTAACATGTGGCTGCTACACAACCAAACTGAGGATCTACAACAGCTTGATAACACCTGTAGTAACATGTGGCTGCTACACCTGTCCACTAACAAATGCTTCAAGAAAAACCTCCTGGTATTCGAACACTGTGAACCAGGGAGGATATAGACCCGTTGTTTGATGCATAGAAATATATACAGTTATGTGTTGATGATACACGAGTTACTAAGAACTGGCCACCTACTGCTTTAAGACTAGTATAAAATAACATCCCCTATGAAAGAAACACATCCGTCAGGTCAGGATTGGCAGGCAGTAAGCGAACTAACTCAGCCACCAACTATCCTGGAGGTGAAATATAAAGCAAAAACACACATACACTGAAAAGTTCTTACTGACCTCAATCTGACCTTATGCTATGACCTTCAATTTCGATCACTGATGCCCACAGTTTCGTGTCTGCTGCCTTGTCTGTCATCCTGTAAGAGTAACATCATTGCAATACATGTGATCTCATATACTGTGTCGTAGTTATTTATCAAGTTTACCTAGCAGTCACCACTTAGCATAAACCAGTGTACCATCTGTACACCAACTTATCAATAAATACATTTTAAACTAACATTTTTAAAATAATTTCCACTAGTGAGAAGAAATAAGTTTGGTGCAGAGGGATGTATAAATCTTTATGTTTACGTATATATTAATTTCATTTTCTATAACTCTATAAAAGAAAACTTAAATGACGAGATGACTAACTTATGTATTCTGAGCTTCACCTTTAATACACTGAAACCTTTTACAATCAGCCTTAGAACCAGGGCCGACGCTACCCTCTAGGCGAACTAGGCGATCGCCTAGGGCGCCAACATCTGGGGGCGCCACAAATTCAGGGCAAACTTGGATAAAATTAAAAATGAAGGGAAAACTGTGGTGGACACTGTGGTGGAGGCGTGGAGGGTCGGAGCAGGATGTTAGAAGGGGGGGTGGGGTCGGAGGGAGGCGAGGGTAGGTAGACGGTAGCCGACTGTGTTTTCTTTTTTAATATTCGTTAACCCCCCGGAGGAACTAACCCGGGTCCTGTCCTTTAGCGGCCAGGAGAACTGTCGAGCAGTGACCTGAAGGCTGACATCTGAGGAACCCTTCTCCCAACCCCACCATCCCCTCCCCTCCCTTACTGCAAGGTTACCTGACCTCGCATAACATAATCCAACTGAGACTGGCCAGCGGCCAGAGCCGCCAGCCCCCAGGCAAATAGTAACCTGGAACAACTTGATTAGTTGGAGATCAAGATTCAAGCTGTCCAGACAACTCACAGACACCAGTGACCAGGCCACTTCAGTCCGAGTCAATCATCTCCAAAAGTGTGGTGCAGTGGCAACAACTTCAACAGCTGGCTATCCTGCTAAACAGTAAGTTGAAACTTGAAACTGTCTTATTATTTTTATAATGTATGTAGTTATTTGATTTATCTTGTACTCTGTCTATAATGCTGTACACAGGGATATACCTTAGCGAGTCTTTGTTTCAATCTTAGTGCTTCTCGTCATTTCGTCAAGTTTTATCATACGTGTGTTACGATGTGTACTAGTGGACGTATGTACTGCGTGAGTGTGTACTAGTGATTGTATTTTTTTCAACAATAATTTGATATATGTTTTGTAGAATATATTTGGTTATGTATCCATTACAGTAAAAGCTAATCTCCAGTTTCACGATTGTCAACATTACAAATAATTGTCCACTAAATTTTTATTACAATAAAAGACTTATTTATTTATATACTTATTTGTTTGTCATATAATATCGTCTACAATAAGCTCCTATATAATGTAATTTCAACACATACACTAAATAAAATTCACCTAACAAATTAATATGTTTTATATAGGTAGTAATGGCGTACAATAGGAGCTCAAAACCAAATACCAAGAAACAAACCAAATGTATTCCAAAAAATTTTACATCATTAAATATACAATGGGTGAACGCTTATTGTAGACGACGTAAATGTAAATAATTTTTTAATGTGGCTTGGTCAGAGTTGCAATTATTTTTATTCATAACTGTTACATCACTCCATTAAGCTTTTTCTATTTATACTTAAGATGTCAATTTAATACATTGTCCGACCAATGACTGGTCACAACTCACAAGTATCTTATTTTGCACTACATGTATATAATAATGATGTAATAATAGTAGGTTATAACTCGCAGGAGGCTGGAGCGAGCTAAATGCTTATGATATGTTATTATTTTTTAAAGATTACCCTAAAATAAAAAAAATAACTAAAAATTGTTTCATTGACATTTACGTCAAGGATTTATTGACTTAATGTAATAACAATAATTGGTTATTTGCATGGGTGAAGTAATAAAGCCACAAGATGAAAATTATGTTATCAGTGGTGTTTGGAGAGTTAGAAACAATGTAGTAATGGGTTACTGTACCTACAGTAGCTTATCAAAACTTTCAAGGGGGCGCACATCTAAAGGCTTGCCTAGGGCGCCAAATCATCTTGCACCGGCCCTGCTTAGAACAATTATACTTTTCTGGGTAATAGATAATGACTCTTGTGTGTAAAAAATAGTAAATGTTTTCTACACATTCAAAAAACACTCAAAGTTATACCAGGCGAAGGACGTTAAAACAAAACTAAATTAATTTCCTGATAATCACATTAAATACTTACACGAGCTACAGAGGACCAAATGTTGTTACAAAAAGACCATTAAATCCACTAAGAAACACGACACGAATTAAACTACAATATGAATCCCACATATTTAACCTGAGGATCGTCTATATCGCTTTCACAGATGACAATGCCGTAGACTCACGAGCCATCATACATAAAATAAAAAAAACGCGTTGACACTTGGACATTTCCGATTCTAGTTCGTATTTAACTTGACTTCGAGCAGTTAATTTTTTCATAACCTCTCCCACCTGTTTCTGCAGTAAGAAAAACAATATATTTTGTAAAATCTATAAAATTAAATATGAATGTACAATCTTTTTATTAATTCCACGTAAGTACCTACAAAAATAAGTCTTTAATAAAACAAGTTTGTCCGTTTAGATTAAGCATAGAAACTGAAAAGTCTGGTTAGAATCATTCACGGTATAAATTCAACGTCGCCAACTTCATCATTATTGTCAATGTATTTCTGTGCTCTAGCCCGAGGAAACTGTAGTAATGTGAAAACAAGCTTCAATATTCTGGCTTTCAAGCTTGATCTTATAATCCCGGGTATATCTATTACCTTACACACAGCGTATTGGATCACCAAATTACTAAAGTGCGAACATGTCCAGTATAATTAAGACGAGGCTTTTCAATTTTAATTACGCCTTAATGCTTTCTCACCGTGCAGAGTACAATCTTTAGTAATTAACAATTTTATATCAAATAATGCGAGGCGGAATATTGTTAATCAGCTGCCCATTAGCAACTCAAATATATAAGTGGTACACTAATTATGAAGATTAGTAACGCGGTCGAATTTTACTCATCAAATGGTGGTGTTTTCTACAAATTTCACAAGATAACTTTTTTCTACGTGTCGAATTCTATAGTACAAGTCTTACAACTGGGGAATTTCCAAATTTCTTGTCGGAAAAATCGTAAAAAGCACATCTCACCTTCCACCACAAACCTGACCAAATATATAATGCCAAGGCGATTACACAATATGGGAGAGCTGGTAAAATTTTAGTTTCGGTCATCCCTGTATTTCGATATCCAAACTAACCTAACTTAATGTAACCTAACCGATACCCCAAATGACTGTAACTAAAATAATATCGGAGAGTTAGGTCGGTTAGGTTTGGCTATTTCTTCATTGGTTTGTTTTGTCTAATATATTATTTAGTGTACGATACCGCAGCAACCATGATGGAAATGGATCAAAATTATTAATGTAAAATAAACTAAATATTAAATAATACGTTAAAGTGAAAAGAAGTTACATAACAGTAAGCAATAAGATCCGTGGTATAGTGGTATGATCCTTTCTTCTCAAATTTGTGATAACTTTAACATCACTGTAGTATTTTTTTTATTTATTTTTTTTTACGGGTATAAGTCCACCCGGGCACAGGTCACTGACGCACATCAGGGCCTGGGGGACGAAAACGTAATAGTAATAATAATAATAATAATAATAATAATAATAATAATAATAATAATAATAATAATAATAATAATAATAATAATAATAATAATAGTAATAATAATAATAATATGATAATAATAATAATAATAATAATAATAATAATAATAATAATAATAATAATAATAGTAATAATCATAAAATAATAATAATAATAATAATAATAATCATAAAATAATAATAATAATAATAATAATAATAATCATAAAATAATAATAATAATAATAATAATAGTAATAATAATAATAATATAATAATAATAATAATAATAATAATAGTAATCATAATAATAATAATAATAATAATAATAATAAAAATAATAGTAATCATAATAATAATAATAATAATAATAATAATAATAATAAAAATAATAATAATAATAATAATAAATAATAATAATAATATAATAATTCATATTAAATAAAATTTATAATAAAAATACAAAATGAAAAATAAAATAATAATGAAAACAATATTAATAATAACACTAATAATAATAATAATAATAATAATAATAAAGAACAATAAAGAAATACAAATTTGGAAAAAAAATCAATAGTGACAAACAATACTGTTATGTATACTGTGTTGTCAAAGTAAGAGAAACAATTGAGACCCTGCAAATGTGTAAATGAGGCAGAAAGTCAGATCATCAACCTGGGACTTGGTCACATATGGCAGCAGGGTCTACCATTAGACAACACATTATGCTTCCAATATCTTCCCAGGCGGTAGTACCTCCCTGTTTGGTAACTGCCTACTACCTACGTCACTGATAACCATACGATTGGGTTTCCAGACGAGCTTAGTTATCTTCCAATACTATATTTAGTCGGATTAAAAATGTCAAGAACACCATTCAACATATGGAGTATTTTTACGGATATTTTACAATGTGTGTGGGTTTGTGTGTAGAGTTGAGCAACTTTACTGGAGTACTGTATACTTAATTGTGGTCACTGGACACAACACAGCGCGGCCAGGCACTACACGACGTGGCACCACCGATATATGCGAGCCATATACTTTCATCCTATTATTAATATCGTATCACGAGTTATCATCTGCGGCGCACTTTTTATCTGAACGCATTTTGGAATTCATGCCAATCTAAATTTACATATATTTGCATAACATTCAGTAATGTTTCGGTAATTTGTGAACGAAAACCTCGAACACTGGCGATATACATTTTCTATTATAATTCTTATATAATGCCCTAGTTTATCTAAATGGATTTTGGAATCACCTGAAATTACATTAACATATACAATAGTTACAAAATGCACGTATAATTCTCGGAAATCTGTAAAATAATTGACATTTACATAAAACACAAGGCTTGGTCATTTAATATTTCAAGGTTAGTTATTTACCGTGAACTTCTCTCGTCCACTTGTTTCCTGGGCCGCCAGCACTCTATCTAACCACTCACACGCTCATTAGTTTCTCTTTCAGCTTTCACCATCTAACCTAAATTAACTATTACTACGAAGAGCAAAGTGCAAGAAGCAGAATTTTAATGTCATTTTTAAAGACATAATGTTAACATCTATAGGGAAGAAAAGCAACTTTACTAATAATATTTACCATTGATCAGGTTATAAAATAATAATGGTTGCCCTTCGTGTACGAGGATGGCCGATTACGTTATTTTGGTATGATATTTACCCTATTGTAGACGGTGTAATTCACGAAATTTCATCACACGAGACTTGATACACAGTTACGCAGTGATACCGTCAAAGCCACACTAACTGTTGAATGAGTGTTTAGGGAACAAGCACGGAGAATGATGCACAGGAAGTGGGGAACACAGGGAGTGGGGGACGGCTTCTGTCTTTCTTTTTAATAACTCCCATAGTAGACGGTAGGACTACTTTATAATTATGAATTATAAATCAAATTTGTCTTTTGTTCTTATGTTCTTTTGTTCTTATTTTCACCTCGGGGTTCGTGGTTCGCTACAGGACTTTTGGGTGAGTGTACAACAGGTTTATTTAGATTTGAATGTAATTATTTGCATGTGACATCCATGCCAGATAGATGATTGGCTACAGTCAGCAGTTAGACTTGCTGTATTCAACAACTGTAGTGTCTGGCATGAAAACATTTAAATTCAGATCTTAAGAAATAAATTTTGTTCCAATTTGTCCTTAAAGAGAAAAAGTCATTTGTTTTTGTTTTTTCCTTCTCTCAATTTTGTTGGGAGAGAACATGGAAAACACAATATAATCCACATTAATTTATTCTATAAATAAATACAATATGTAAATGTTAACAATACGATTATCAAAATTACAATAACAAAGAAACATCGCTTGTGTAGGTTTTAATTTGTAACAGCATCTTGATCTTTGACTCGCTCAGACACAGCAGTTAATGCCTAAAGTACTGGTATTAACAATCTATTTCGGGTATCTGTTTTAATTAAGTTAAGTTTTGATAACAATCTCTCAGCGGCAGTATTGGATGTTGGTAATGCTAAGACGTGCAATGCAAATTGAGAAAAGTTATTGAATAAATACAGTACGTGTCCTCATTATCTTTACTATTACCTAACTTATTATAAAAAATCGATTAGGTCATACTTCTTAATTACTTCTGGTATATGAGTGGTGTCTAAATTACTCCACTCGTTATCAAGAGATTGTATATTGCCACCATATATAGGAGGCACAGACAAACGGATGTCGTGCAGAGTAGGCATCAACTCCTTTGTTTTACTCTGCAACACACCTCTTTGGGGTCTAAAAAGGATGCCATATACCTCATGAATGTGTATCCGTTCTCCATTTGCAGATTACGCACGGGTGTCCTTTACTTGTAGTGATGATAAGACCATTCATTTGTATATTCCGGTCGTGTGCAGATTCCGTTTGTCGTAGTCAATGTGTAACTAGCAGACGACGGGCCCCACACTAGCGACATCTATCCGCCGCACTGCCAACTTTGTGCTTTCCCGTCTTCTTCATAGTCTTTGACCTAACCATAGCGGGTGATGGGCGGGGGGGAGGCCTCGTCTGCTGGAGTTGATTATTTGCATTATAAAAGTGAATATTGAGATATTTTACGGGGCAAAACGAATAAAGACGGACCTTAGTGACTGAACACATTATCTTCTATTAGGTAAGGTAAAAATTAGGTAGAGCATTAGAATATGGATGACCACCAGAAGGAATTGTCTGAATTGGTTTAAATTTTTCTACACACTAATATAATGATATTAAAAACAAAAATGGAAACAACAATGCATAGAACCTGATAGAACCTGACCTAACATACCCAACCGATGAATTTGTTAGGTCAGGTTCAATTAGGTTCTATGCACTATTGTGTTAATTTATGTGCTAAACAACTTACCTTAATATTGAGGTTGATATACATCAATGAGGAGGAGGAATACGTGGAAGCGTTCACCATCATTAAGGAAACGTCTCTTGAACAGGGATTCAGCGAGGTAAACAACAAAAATGGCGCCGGGAGGAGAATTGTGAAGCGGTATAGATTAAATAAAAAAATCCTAAAAAATACTTAAAATCATAATAGAAAGTTGTTATTTCTTTTAATATACTTAAAATCATCAAAACAATAGGTAACTATCCGGACTGTCTCCTCTGTGGATTTAACAGTAATAAATCTAAGTACACAACATGGAGAGCTTTGGCCACCCTCGGGAGGTTACGAGTACAATTAGGCTAAACTATTATAATGAGAAACAACTCGGATTAGCATATTCCAACGTTTTATTTTGTTTTTAATGGGACTTATTTGTTTAATTGGCCCTGTGTTTAATGGCCCAGCACACCAACGGGCTTTAATTAATTAGAAGATACTGGCAATACATATAATCCTGTGAGGTGATTGATTTTCATTATGTAACAGCAAGAAGATTTCTGTAAAATTCCATAAGAAAACTAACTATTAGTAACCTTAGACTTTTATACAGTTTGACTAAATTAACAGCAGATTCCGTGTGTCTCAGCCAGCGTGTGTCTGTCTGGCCCACACCGTGATCGCCCTATGTTTCGTCATGATGATCAGTAACCATTGCAGCATGGACCCTTCAGGCGGCGGCAGCATCCAGGCTAAATCAGGTTTGTGATTGGCTTTTATACTGATTAGAGATAATGTTGTAAATAGCAATGAACTGATTAGCATACGTTTGCATATGCGAATCTACTTACAACTGAGATTGTACAAAATAAGACCAAAGAAATTGACAAATAAAATTATTACAATACATCACTTACCTATGTATATATTGTATGAACTTGTACATTGATGAGATAAATAGAAAATATCGTTTCTTAAATTAAGGTAATAATTAATGTTAGGGTAGGATGTGTTATGGTTTGGTAGGATGTGTTATGGTTAGGGAGGATGTGTTATGGTTAGGGAGGATGTGTTATGGTTAGGGTAGGATGTGTTATGGTTAGGAAGGATGTGTTATGGTTAGGTAGGATGTGTTATGGTTAGGAAGGATGTGTTATGGTTAGGTAGGATGTGTTATGGTTAGGTAGGATGTGTTATGGTTAGGTAGGATGTGTTATGGTTAGGGAGGATGTGTTATGGTTAGGTAGGATGTGTTATGGTTAGGGTAGGATGTGTTATGGTTAGGGTAGGATGTGTTATGGTTAGGTAGGATGGGTTATGGTTAGGTAGGATGTGTTATGGTTAGGAAGGATGTGTTATGGTTAGGGTAGGATGTGTTATGGTTAGGAAGGATGTGTTATGGTTAGGTAGGATGTGTTATGGTTAGGTAGGATGTGTTATGGTTAGGGAGGATGTGTTATGGTTAGGTAGGATGTGTTATGGTTAGGTAGGATGTGTTATGGTTAGGGAGGATGTGTTATGGTTAGGTAGGATGTGTTATGGTTAGGGTAGGATGTGTTATGGTTAGGGTAGGATGTGTTATGGTTCGGCAGGATGTGTTATGGTTAGGTAGGATGTGTTATGGTTAGGAAGGATGTGTTATGGTTAGGAAGGATGTATTATGGTTAGGGAGGATGTGTTATGGTTAGGTAGGATGTGTTATGGTTAGGGTAGGATGTGTTATGGTTAGGTAGGATGTGTTATAATTAGGAAGGATTAAATGTGTACCTGACTGAATTTAGTTGTCTGAGGTCACTAATGCATTTGTTCGTTTGACCATTTATATGAACATCATTTAGGCTACTATTTGCAGTATGTCTGTGCGTTCATTAACAGGCGTTAGGCATACTTATTTTCTCGATAGTGGAGACGGGCTGCGGTACTAGGCTTTGGGTTACGAATAATTTTTGTATAGATCAACAGGTATTTAAACCTTTCCTTCATTGCTGGGTATAAATCAGTAATGAGGAAAGACTAGGCTAGAATAAACCAAGGAATAAGTAGCACGTGGTTACGGGGCAAGGTGGGGGGGGGGGGGACGACCGAATGCCATACTTTCCAGAGGTGAAATTCGACCGACCATCTGCTTACACTACCACCCGCCTCGCAAGTTACCCCGTCGGCCCGCCAGATGGCTCCACCAGGCACTGGGTCAAGTTCTACCTCCCACTGTCAACAAAATAACATTCATAGCTAACTCTTTATTTTACGAATATTTACGCACCAAATTAACATCGTTATCAATTCTATTACTGCGGATTAATAATGAACAATCCTCTAATATTGCTTGAAAGCATAATAAGAGAGGTTTATGTGGATTAGGCTGTTGATAATTATCCGAAAGTACAGTTTGCTTGGTGAAAGTGTCCACCATCCCCTCCCCTAGTACCCTTCCCTTCCTCTCTTTTCTCCTACCCCCCTCCCCCTTTTCCCTAACCCTAACCCTCCTGCTGGTTAGGACTCCCAGCGGGAATCCTGTAGGCCTTGGGGGAAGACTGCTTGTTCGGTTAGCTTGGTAGGATGACATGATAATATCTCTCTCTCTCTCTCTCTCTCTCTCATGGAAGGAGGGTGTATGGTGAGGTAAACAGGGTGTAAGGGTGTTGTGATGATGAAGGGTGAAGTAAAATAAGGGAGAAGGATGTGGGATGATGGTCTAGAGTGGTGGTCAGGGAGGTGATGAATGTAAGAGAAAGTTTACACACACACACACACACACATACACAAATACTTTACGTTATAGAGAAGTACTACTACGAACATTACAGATAATAGTGGTAGTAGTGGCCTCCAACCTCCCTTTATAGCCACACCTCCACCACCACTTCATTACCTAACTCTCCCAATACAAGTCACTACCCGAGCTGAGTTAGTTAAGCCACACATCTAAGCGGCATCCAGTGACTGTTGCCTCCTAGTCAATATCTGCGACTGTTGTTGGTTTAGGGGCCGAAAATCTTGTTCCTTGAGACATAGAAGAGCACAGCGTAACTTCTGAGCAGCTGCTTTGGTCCACGTTTTGGTAGAAGTAGTGGTAGTAGTAGTAGTAGGAGGAGGAGTAATAGGAGCAGTAGTAGACGTTGTTGAGTTGAATTGAATTTAAACAGTTTATTTAGCCAGAAAAAACCCAGATACAGAGTGGATAATAATAACAATATTAACATGGCTGAGCCAGTTGAGAACCTGAGCTCTCTTTTAGTCACCTGATGTATACTATACGTTTATCTCAAGGAAGTATTATGTAACATTTAGTATCATCTGGAATAGTACAATAGCATGGTGGTAATAAGAACATCTCATAATTTTACCACGGTTATCACTTCAATATTTATTTATTTTACTCATTTATTTGTTTATTTTTGGTTTTTTTATTTATATTATAAGTATTATACATAAATTACAGTGGAATTGAAAAACATAAGTATAATGGGGGAGCAGTAGAACATGGGTTGTACAGTAATAAGGTTGAGCAAGAGGACAGAGCTGTCAGGCTTATGTCTAGTTGGCAATTATATGTATTGCAATGGTAATTACTTATCTATTTACATGATAATTTCCAATAGAACGGTTTTGATGATACAATAAAAGCAGATACTGTTGTCACTATCAAGTCGACAGTTCTAGTTCTCATCACAAGAATCACCAACTCAAAACAAACAAGACATATTTCCCACAAACTACCCCCTTCCTTCCTTCCTCCCCTCTCCCCCTTTCCCTCCCCATTTCTCCCTTCCCCCTTCCTCTCCCTCTCCCCTTCGGTGCCTTTTTTTCACGGGATTCATGGGTGATAGTTTATGTACTGTAAGCCTCGCCTACCGTGTAACTTAACACCAATAACGCAATAAATGCAACATCAGCACCAGGAGACAACATTCTTCACGTGCCTGTACTGTGCTTTCACTCTGTTGCAAATGTTGTTCTGTGTCTAATTTCTCCACACACACACACACACACACACACACACACACACAAACGCATTCTCCAGTAATATTGTAGTTTAAAAAGCATCGATTTCACACACACACACACACACACACACACAGGCATGAGAACTTGTTTGGACATCTCGGCTAACTGACTCCAAAGTTCACAGGAAATAGAAGGAAATTTTCGGTCATTTTTTAATGTGGATTGGACTTGATGAGGACATTTTTTGAGTACCTCTGGACTTGATTTGGACTTCTGTTGAGTACATTTAGCCTTTCGTTGAATACCATTGGACATTGATGGACTTGCTTTGGACGTTCTTTGAGTACTTTTGTTCATTGTTGGACTTGATTAGGACATTCTTTGAGTACCTCTGGGAAGTATGGTGAGAGGTAAGTGTAGGAAAGTGAGAGAAGTGAAGGAAGGTGAAGTATAGTGAGAGATAAGTGAGAACAGTTGGAGGAAAAGTGGGGTATTATCTCACGTGTACCCCCCCTCTCTACCTCCACCACCCACTACCTCCTCCACCACCCTCACCCACCCTCTACCTCCACCACCACCCTCACCCACCCACTACCTCCACCATCACCCTCATCCACCCACTACCTCCACCACCACCCTCACCCACCCACTACCTCCACCACCACCCTCACCCACCCACTACCTCCACCACCACCCTCACCCACCCTCTACCTCCACCACCACCCTCACCCACCCACTACCTCCACCATCACCCTCACCCACCCACTACCTCCACCACCACCCTCACCCACCCACTACCTCCACCACCACCCTCACCCACCCACTACCTCCACCACCACCCTCACCCACCCACTACCTCCACCACCACCCTCACCCACCCTCTACCTCCACCACCACCCTCACCCACCCTCTACCTCCACCACCACCCTCACCCACCCTCTACCTCCACCACCACCCTCACCCACCCACTACCTCCACCACCACCCTCACCCACCCACTACCTCCACCACCACCCTCACCCACCCTCTACCTCCACCACCACCCTCACCCACCCTCTACCTCCACCACCACCCTCACCCACCCACTACCTCCACCACCACCCTCACCCACCCACTACCTCCACCACCACCCTCACCCACCCTCTACCTCCACCACCACCCTCACCCACCCTCTACCTCCACCACCACCCTCACCCACCCTCTACCTCCACCACCACCCTCACCCACCCACTACCTCCACCACCACCCTCACCCACCCACTACCTCCACCACCACCCTCACCCACCCTCTACCTCCACCACCACCCTCACCCACCCACTCCATTAGCTGTAACATATTAAGTGATTCAATGACCGTACGAAGAGGCTGAGATAGCTGTAGATAATGAGTAGTCTCTCTCTCTCTCTCTCTCTCTCTCTCTCTCTCTCTCTCTCTCTCTCTCTCTCTCTCTCTCTCTCTCTCCTGTTTATACGAATATTTTGTTAATTTTTTTTTCATTCGTTATTTTCCTGATTTTAGCCGTGTTGAAGTTTTTATTTGGTTAGGTTAGGTTAGGTTATATTAGGTTAGGGCCTGTTCTTTAGGTTAGGTAAGGTCAGATCATAAGAACATAAGAATGGAGGAAACTGCAGCGGGCCTATCGGCCCATACTGGGCAGTCCCGTTTACACCCAACCCCTATTTCTCATATGAGCATCCAACCTATGTTTGAAGCAATTCAGCGTATTCGAGTTAATGATGATATTTGGTAACTTGTTCCATTCATCCACTACTCTGTTTCCAAACCAGTGTTTACCTATTTCACGCCTAAATCTAAATTTATCTAATTTAAAACTATTGTTACGAGTTCGCTCCTGGTTGGATAGTTTGAGTACCTTTGTAATGTCCCCTTTGTTTAGCCCTGCCTTCCACTTATACACCTCTATCAGGTCGCCCCTCGCTCTACGTCTCTCGAGGGAGTGCAAATTAAGATGCTTTAACCTGTCTCTATACTCAAGGCTCCTAATGCCCGGGATTTGTCTTGTCATTCCTGTTCATTAGGTTAGGTTAGTTTAGATTAGGTTAGGCTAGGTCAGAACCTTTTCTTCAGAGAAATAACTAAAAAAATTCTTAATGATCAATAAAATCATAAGTTTTAAAGATGTTTAACATTTTTGGAGGTTACTGACGTCTCCTCCAGAGAATTTCCTCTCTAAGGACCTGACCTGCTTGGTATTTGAAGGCCAGATCGTTTGGAGGTGCTCTGAAATATTCATGAACTCAATATACAACAAACTTTAACTTCAGTCTCAGGTGTGTGTGTGTGTGTGTGAGAGAGAGAGAGAGAGGGGTAGGTTTCTCACTCTCTCTCTCTGACCCATTTAGCACTGTGACCCATTAGAGCTGTGACCTCTTTAACTAACCACACCATTTAATACCACAGGAATACACAAAGGTTCTCATTGGGTGTGGCGTGTCCAAGGGGGGGTCCAGGGAGGTGGGGTAGAGGGGGGGTCCAGGGAGGTGGGGTAGAGAGGTGGTCCAGGGAGGTGGGGTAGAGGGGGGGTCCAGGGAGGTGGGGTAGAGGGGGGGTCCAGGGAGGTGGGGTAGAGGGGTGGTCCAGGGAGGTGGGGTAGAGGGGTGGTCCAGGGAGGTGGGGTAGAGGGGTGGTCCAGGGAGGTGGGGTAGAGAGGTGGTCCAGGGAGGTGGGGTAGAGGGGTGGTCCAGGGAGGTGGGGTAGAGGGGTGGTCCAGGGAGGTGGGGTAGAGGGTGGTCCAGGGAGGTGGGGTAGAGAGGTGGTCCAGGGAGGTGGGGTAGAGCGGGGTCCAGGGAGGTGGGGTAGAGGGGTGGTCATTCTGAACTTCTCATAACCTTTCAAGGGTCAGACGGGCCGTGACCTTCATATTTAAATTGGGAAAGTTCACGCTGGTTAACTGCTCACCTCGCCTTTGTGACAGGTGGGGGAGGAGGGAGAGGGAGAGGGAGATTTGTGGGTGTAAGGGGAAGAGGAAGGAGGAAGAAGAGGTGGGGGTAGGTGAATGAGCAAGAAGGAAGAGGAGGGAAGGAGAAAAAGAGGTGGAAATATAGGATAAGGAAGAGACAAGATAAGAGAAAGTAGAATGGAAAGAGGAGGAGAAGGAGCAGGAATTTGGTAGGAGGGAGGAAGACAAAGAAAGATGGGGTGAGATAAAGAGAGAATAAGAGAGAGAAGGTGGAGGGGAAGGAAGAGAGGAAGCAGTGAGGGGAGAGAAGAAGAGATTAAAGATAAAGAGAAATAAACAGACGTGGAAGGAAACGGAGAGAGAGAAGGAGGAGGAGACAGAAGGAGGAGGAGGAGGAGGAGGAAATGATGCAACGAAGGAGAGAAGGTAAATGAGGATAGAGGGCAAGAGGTGAAGGAGAGAGACAGTGAAGGAAAGGGGAACTGGAGGAGGTGGGATAGACTGATAAAGAGAGAGAGAGAGGAGAGGGCGAGAAGGAGGCTAGGCGATAAAATGGAAAAGAAGTGTAAAAGAAGGAGGGTGAGGAGGGAAAGAAGAGGAGGAGGAGAGAAAGAAGAAGAGGAGGAGGAAAGGAGGAACGACCTCTTGAAACTACTCTCATACACTGCTGATTCTCCCTCCCTCCTTCTTTCACCACCTCCCCCCCCCCTCCCGTCTCCCATCCCAACCTCTCCTTCTCCCTTCCACTTCTCTTTCCATGTTACCCTCCTTTCTCTCACCCTCTCTCCCTTACCCTCACACCTCCTGGATTAGGTTAGGTTAGGTTAACGACCACCACCACCACCGTCACCACCACCACCGTCACCACCACCACCACCACCACTATCACCATCACCACCACCATCACCATCACCATCACCACCACCGTCACCACCACCACCACCACCACCACACTGTCAGTAAAGTCATATTCAAGGCTACACGTCACCAGCCTCCCACTTCCCCCAAACCATACTTGATCTTCTTACCTGCCCACACGTGTCCTACTGTGACCTCTCGTGACCTTTGGGGTGACCTCTGCTGACCTTTACCACGCCGTCCTTGCTCCCTTACACCCCTCACACCTCTCCCACACTCTTAGAAGTTCCTCATTTGTCATAATTGGTGAGTATGAGTGGAATTTCTCTCCTCCCCCGTCTCCTCTCCTCCCCCTTCTCCTCTCCTCCTCCTTCTCCTCTCCTACTCCTTCTCTTCTTCCTCCTTCACCTCTTCCTTGTCCTCATACTCCTCCTCCGACTCATACTCCTACTTCTTCTCCCTTGAGCTCTCTTTGTTGTGAGGTAACAGCTGATCTTTGTTGTGAGGTAACAGCTGATCTTTGTTGTGAGGTAACAGCTGATCCACTACCCACAGTTTACGTAATACAGTACATATTTGAATCACCATTTCTCTAACACCACTTGTCTGATTTCTTAATATATCCTATACATTAACTTCGTCTTATGTCTAATTTATTTTCCGTTTATTAGTGGAGTATTGAGTAAAGGTTACGAGGCAGTGGTTTGATATTTGGTTTAGTGGAAGAAAAATGACTCGATTGTGGTGTGTCTTTGTTTTGTCTGGTCAGGTAAGCTGTTAGAGGTATTACCGTACACTGGTTATGAATTACGTGGTGTGTGTGTGTGTGTGTGTGTGTGTGTGATGGAGGTTATCTCTCTCTCTCTCACACACACAGTCAGCTGGCCAGATTATCAGGTGTGAGGCCTTCAATTAACGCAGGTGACCAGTGGTAACACCTTTAGGCCTTGTATTGGTAGACGGGAAGCAATGCACGCTTATACATAGTCATACATACATACATATACTGATTCTCATATAACCTAATTTAACCCATAGTACTCAAGGTGTTAAGACGTCGTACTCAAGAACTTATGAGTACAAACAGAAAATCAGTCTTGCAGTAGCAGTTCAGGGCGACTCAGTGAAACTTAAGTGAATAGAATGGTAAATGAAATATACACGAGGCAGATGGGAAGCTGAGTGAACTACTGTGTTTGAAGGTTAAGCTATGATGTAGTTAAAGAAAGTTTGGATGGTGGGATGTGAAGGTCTTGGTGTGTGTGTTTGTGTGTCAGTGTGGGGATCAGCGGTAGGGAAGGTGCGATGGAGAGTGAGAAAGAGAGAGAGTGTGTGAGAGTGAGAGTGTTGGGGGAGAGAGAGAGAGAGTGTGTGTGTGTGTGTGTGTGAGGAGAGAGCTTGTTAAAGAGAATGTGTGGGGTAGATTGAGTGAGTGAGTGAGTGAGTGATTATAAATTACAAGCAGACAAACTGGCAGACAGACAGACAGACAGACAGACAGAGGATACAGCAGTAGACCCCAGACTCGATAACTAACTAGACAGCAAGTAAGAAACCCCTCAGAGGTTGATGTCAGCCAGCCTTGAACCCTCTGGGAATACCTCCATGATCTTATCGCCCTCTCCTCCCTCTCCCTCTCTTCTCTCTCCCCCTCCCCCCTCCCCCCGCGGCCACTAAGCAGGAGGAAGACGCCCCCGGGAACATTCCTCTTGCTCTCAGTGGAAGCAGAGGACCTCGATCACCGCTGAGATAAACTCCTCACCAAGGACCACTGAAGGACTCGAAGGTGCATTAGAATCCTTTAAGGGCCATATCGGGTCACACTCGGAGACGCTAAAACTCATGAAGCTCGGTATCACATCACGCGAAGGGACACCACAAGTCACTCTGGTGCCTAGAACATCATCAGGACATTATCAGGACACACGCACTACACATGTCCTGCCTCAGAACATGGGACGCCACAATAACCCGTAGATAAATTGTAAGACAAGTTCCTCTGTCTTTTATAACCCTTTCACTTCTTGAGCCAGAGGGGTGAACGTGTCTCAGAGGGAGGGAGGGGAGAGGGCTGACGTGTCTCTGGGGAAGGGCGGGGGGAGGGAGGGGAGGGAAGGAATGTGTCTTTAGGGGTATGGGGAAAAGGGGAGGATATGTCGGTGGGACCACATACAACCGGAAATAAACCCCTGGGAATAAGAATACACCTCCCGGGAAACGACACAACCTCGCCCCCTCCCCACCCCACCTCCCCCACCCCACCTTCCCCCACCCCACTCCCCCCACCCCACCTTCCCCCACCCCTCAAGGACGTCGGAAGTGGCTCGCTGGCCGTATTAGTTTCAACACCAACCTCTGTTTAGTAGTGTAGCAATGTCGGGTGGATGGGTGTGGTGGCGGTGGTGGGCGTCGGTGGGCGTGGTGGCGGTGGTGGGCGTCGGTGGGCGTTGTTGCGACAGGGAGAGTGTGGTGTGGTCTGAGTACCTACCTGTTCCTCTTCCTTCATCAGGTTGTTCCTCCCTTTAAGCCATCCCTCACGCAGATAAAGTCTTCTCAGTCAAGTCAGGTAGAAACAATATTGGATTAATTAAACTCAACCACAAAATTGACTGACTGACTGACTGACTGAGGAAATGAGTGAGTGAGAGTGAGTGAGTGAGTGAGTGAGTGAGTGAGTGACAGACTGAATTCGTGAGTGAGTGAGAGTGAGTGAGTGAGTGAGTGAGTGTAGGTAAGTGAGTGCAGGTGAGTGAGTGAGTGACCAGCATTAACCAACACTAATTTGTCCGCCGTTGTTGCTATCATTTCCTTCCTCACTCTCACTTGACCAACCTGATGACGTCACGGTTTCTCAGATTCTCTTTTGACCAGTTTAATGACGTCACAGTTCTTTAGGTTCTCTTTTGACCAGTTTAATGACGTCATAGTTCTTTAGGTTCTCTTTTGACCAGTTTAATGACGTCACAGTTCTTTAGGTTCTCTTTTGACCAGTTTAATGACGTCACAGTTCTTTAGGTTCTCTTTTGACCAATTTAATGACGTCACATTAACTGTAAACGTGACTCTTAACACGGTGACGTCATATTACCGTAAGATTCTCATTTGATTAGTAAGGTGACGTCATTGACCTTGAGAAACTGGCTGGGTTGACCAACATAGTGACGTCAGATTCATGGTTATACGAGGTGAGTCATACCTCCTCCCCCCCCTCCACACACCCCTACACCACCCTACACACCGCTACACACCCCCTACACACCGCTACACACCCCCTACACCACCGCTACACACCGCTACACACCCCCACACACCGCTACACACCCCCACACACCGCTACACCACCCTACACACTCCTACACACCCCTACACACCCCCCACACACACACCCCCACACCCCACACCCCCACACACCCCTACACACCCCCTACACACCCCTACACACCCCTACACACCCCTACACACCCCCTACACACCCCCTACACACCCCCTACACACCGCTACACACCCCCACACACCGCTACACACCCCCTACCACACACCCCTACACACCCACACACCCCACACACCCACTACACACCCCCTACACACCCACACACCCCCACACCCCTACACACCCCTACACACCCTACACACCGCTACACACCCCACACACCGCTACACACCCCCACACGCTACACCACCCTACACACCCACACCTACACACCCCCACACACACCCCACACCACTGCACCCCCACACACCCCTACACACCCCCTACACACCCCTACACACCGCTACACACCCTTACACACCCCCACACACCGCTACACCACCCTACACACTCCTACACACCCCTACACACCCCCCACACACACCCCCACACCCACTGCACCCCCCCCCCACTTCTCCCCGTCCAGTGATTGGTGAGGTCGTGTTTACGGTAACCGGCAACAACAACAAAAAGTGGAAGGCAGGAAAGTCGATGATGAATATGTCAGAAAAAGAGAGTGACAGACAGACAGTGACAGACAGACAGGCAGTGACAGACAGACAGTGATAGACAGACAGTGATAGACAGACAGACAGTGACAGACAGACAGTGACAGACAGACAGTGATAGACAGACAGACAGTGACAGACAGACAGTGATAGACAGACAGGCAGTGACAGACAGACAGTGATAGACAGACAGTGATAGACAGACAGACAGTGACAGACAGACAGTGACAGACAGACAGTGATAGACAGACAGACAGTGATAGACAGACAGACAGTGACAGACAGTGATAGACAGACAGGCAGTGACAGACAGTGATAGACAGACAGGCAGTGACAGACAGACAGTGATAGACAGACAGTGATAGACAGACAGACAGTGATAGACAGACAGTGATAGACAGACAGGCAGTGACAGACAGACAGTGACAGACAGACAGTGATAGACAGACAGTGACAGACAGACAGTGATAGACAGACAGTGACAGACAGTGACAGACAGACAGTGATAGACAGACAGTGACAGACAGACAGTGATAGACAGACAGACAGTGACAGACAGTGACAGACAGACAGTGATAGACAGACAGACAGTGACAGACAGTGACAGACAGACAGTGATAGACAGACAGACAGTGACAGACAGACAGTTACATATATAGCAGGTGAGTGAGAAGGAAGGAAGAAGGGAGGAAGGAAGGGAGCAAAGGAGGGAGGGAAGAAGGGAAGAAAGGAGGGAAGGAAGAAGGGAAGAAAGGAGGGAAGGAAGAAGGGAAGAAAGGAGGGAGGGAAGAAGGGAAGAAAGGAGGGAAGGAAGAAGGGAAGAAAGGAGGGAGGGAAGAAGGGAAGAAAGGAGGGAGGGAAGAAGGGAAGAAAGGAGGGAGGGAAGAAGGGAAGAAAGGAGGGAAGGAAGAAGGGAAGAAAGGAGGGAAGGAAGAAGGGAAGAAAGGAGGGAAGGAAGAAGGGAAGAAAGGAGGGAAGGAAGAAGGGAAGAAAGGAGGGAGGGAAGGAGGGAGTATCCGGGTCCAGGAGGAGGGTTGTTCACTAACACACGGAAGTCTTCAAGGTAGAGGTGAGAGAGAGAGAGAGAGAGAGAGAGAGAGAGAGAGAGAGAGAGAGAGAGAGAGAGAGACTGTCAGGGATAGACACGGGAAGGAGGAGGGGGGGAGGAGATGGTGAGGGAGGAGGAGGGGGAGGAAGAAGAGGAGGAGGAAGGAGAGGAAGAGGAGGAGGAGGGGGAAGAGAAGGAGGAGGTGGAAGAAGAGAAAGAGAAGGAGGAAGAGGAGGAGGAGGAGGAGGAGGAAGAGGTGGAGGGTAGGAAATGAAATGAAGAAGAAGAGGGAGAATTCTGCTTATTATCTAATTATGCGTATCACCTGCAGATTAGACACCCTAACCTAACCTACCCCCCCCCCCCAGTTGTTCAATCATCAGGTGAACTAAGCTCAGGTGATGCTAACTAATAATGTGAGATGTAACGAAAGACTTACCTTGATTCTGACAGTTTAATTAAATCAGGTAAACTGCGTCACACGTGAGTCCTATAGTAATAAGATGGTTTTACCGCTACTTGGAATGAGTGACTCCCTTACCCTCCCTCCACTCCCTTACCCTCCCTCCACTCCCTTACCCTTCCTCCACTCCCTTATCCTCCCTCCACTCCCTTACCCTCCCTCCACTCCCTTACCCTCCCTCCACTCCCTTACCCTTCCTCCACTCCCTTACCCTCCCTCCACTCCCTTACCCTCCCTCCACTCCCTTACTTCCACCTCCGTTCCTCTCTCTCTCTCTCTCTCTCTCTCCTTCACATAAACCATTAGACCGTCTTCACTACTTCCGCCTCGTGTGCCGGAAGTCAACGTCCCCTCCTCCTCCTCCTCCTCCTCCTTCCAGCCTCAGCACCTCCTTTCCCAGCATCTTCTCCTCCTCCTCCTTCTCCTTCTTCTTCTCCTCCTCTTCCTCCAGCACTTCTTCCTCTTCCCCCTCTTTCTTTTCCTCTTATACCTCCACCTCTTCCACCTCTTTCTCTCTCTTCCTTCATCTCTTCAGGACACGCTCAGCTGGCAACACTGATTGTCCTCGGGAGCGTCACATTCCTGCTTCACGTTGTTCTGGCTACATTGTCGCCTTACACACACACGGACACACACACACACACACGGACACATACACACGGACACACACAGCTGCCATAACTGTGTCTTGATTACCAGTGAGACGCCGAGGTTACTGTTTGACTCGGGTGTGTGTGTGTGTGTGTGTGTGTATGTGTGTGTGTGCTTCTTGTATCACCTGAATATTAGCACCCCCTCCTTAGTACACCTGAAGATTAGCCATATTACTGCAATTGCAAATAATAACTACTTCTGGCAGCTGACTGGGGTAACTGACCTAATCCAGAGGTGGGGGTGGGGGGGGGGGGCGACAAGGCTGGCATTACTGTACGGTTCGGTTGATATTTAGTCAGAATGTACCGTACGGAATTACGGTACGATATTTTCCTTGAAGTACGGTACGGTACGATTTAGGTACGGAAAAATGAGCAAAATTCCGTACCGTGCCGTGCCGTACCCCAGGCTTAAAAACATGATCATGCAATTATTAACCGCTTGAGGAGTGCGACTTATTTTGAGTTTATTCTGGCTATCATTAGACAGTTTTATGCAGCTTAGGAAGGATTTACGGGAATAAACAGTATAGACTAGCTGAATTAGCCATCTGTCTATTGTCTTTCATATACCCTTCCTAAATTGAATAAAATCATCTAATAACATTCAGAAAAGAGAAAAGAAATGTGTCATCGATCTTCAAAGGGTTAATGCGTCGGTGGCTTCAGTGATCAGTACTGTCCGTCAGCTGGTAGTCTGGTACTGTCAGAACTGATCACGTTGCCTCACGCCAACTATTCACGGATAACTTGAGAGTAGTGTCTCCAACTCTCCACAGTCACTCCTTCCATCGCCGTCGGGAGGGAGCAGTCATCCGAGGCAGGCAGGGGCACTTTATCTAATATTGCACATTATTAGTAAGATGACACATATTTTCGCTTCGTTGTAAATTAGGTAAGACTAAGAAATAAAATTCCGTTATAAGGCAACAATATTTACGTCTATAGTCACTTCGTAAATGTTCCTTTTAAAATCCACACATGTACTCTAATAAATTGTTCACAGATAGAGAATTATTTTGACGTCAATATATTTTGCCGATGGTACGATACAAGTACGGAATTACGGTACGGTATTTTTTCCGTACTGTACGGTACGGAAAAATAATTGGGGGTACGGTACGAAATTACGGTACGGTATTTTAGCCAGGTACGGAGTACGGAAAAATATTCCATACCGTACCGTACTACCAGCCTTGGAAGGGGAGCAGTGAGGGAGAGGAAGGAGAGGGGCAGGGGATGGAAGTGAACGGGGGGGGGGGGGGGAGAAGAAGGCAGGGGAAGGGAGGGAAGGGAGAGAAGTGAAGGGGAAAGAGGAAGTAGGAGGGGAAGGGGAGGAAAGAGGAAAGGAAAAGGGGAAAGGAAGGAGGGGGAAGGGTGAGAAGTGAAGGGGGAAGAGGAAGGCGGGGGAGAAGATGGGAGAATAGGAAGGAGGGGGAAGGGGAGGAAGGAAAACTGAAGGAGAGGAGGAAGAGGAGTTATACATACATCATACACTTTACAGTAGGTATTTAAGCTGGATTATACATTATATTTCGGGGTTATAAATCATATTAGTTAGGTTATATGGAAGTTATACATCATATACGGGGATTATACATCATACAATAATCTCTTACTATAGGAGGAAGGTTGTATAATATGGAGAGAAAGTTATACAGAGTTATACACCATCGGTCTGGCCTATTGGTATGGAGGGGGGAATGCATATATTAGGAGAGTTTATGCATTTTTCATTTGTGTCGTGGTGGAGGGGGGTTGAGGAGAGGGGGGCGAGGAGGGGGGGGGCGTTGTATAATGAAAGAGAAGATGTATGTTGTTATGTAGTTATTCACGAGAGTTGTATTGGTCTGTTTTGTTGTTTGTGTGTTTATGTGTACTTTTTGTATGTGTGTGTGTATTTGTGCTGTGTATGCAAGTGTGTTTGTGTGGTCTGTATATGTAAATAATAATAATAATAATAATTAACGGTTTATTGAAAGAGCTTGGCAGCCAGAAGGCTGAAAATATACAGTTACATATTTGGGGAATGGGTTACGAATTACAAATAATATACAAGTAACATAAGTGACACAAATAAGACATATAATAACTTAGATGGGGAAAAGCTCGAACTACAGTTCATTTCAACATAGTGACAGTGTTACAGTATTACAAGTTATTGATAATTTTTACAATTGTTGGGACTGGGCTGTTCTTATAGCGATCAGTTCGTGCACGTATGGGCTGGATGCGGTTGTGGTGTCGAACAGCAATTCTCGGACAAGGGACCTCGGGTGGGAGTAGGAGCCGGTGTCGGGGATGGTGTAGAAGCTTCTTACCAAATTTGCAGATGAGGTCGTGGTGATGGTCAGTGAGAGTCGAAAGGGTCAGTGTGTTGAGCGCTTCTTGATATGTGGAGTAGGAGGGGGAGAGAATAATCTTGCATGCCCTCTTTTGCACTTTTTCTAGGTGTTTACGTTGTGTGGCATTTAGGGAGGAAGACCAGGTGGGGGAGGCATAGGTGAGCTTGGGAAGTGTGAATGTTGTGTAAACACTGAGGAGCTCGTGTGCAGGAACTCCGAGGGACTTGAGTCGGCGGAGGAGGTGGAGACGGAAACTGGAGGATTTGACAACTTAATTGACGTGTGGTTTCCAATTTAGTTTGTTGTCTATGGTGACGCCGAGGAGCTTCGTGGAATCTACAACCTGAAGTGTGTTCGGACCTAGTAATGGAAGGAGGTGGGGCAATGTCGGAGGAGAGGTTGATGTGCATAACCATGGTCTTGGTATGGTTGATGGTGACATGGTTGTTGGTAGCCCAGTTTTGGAGACTGTTCAATAAATCCTGAAGGGCGGTATAGTTGGGAGCAGAATTGTTGACGCTGTGTGTGTGTGTGTGTGTGTGTGTGCCCTCATTTTTATAGCTGTGTATATGTTTGACTTGAGAAAGGCAACAGTTAAGTGGATATAACACTCAACTGCCGTCCTAAGGTTCACTGGTTCGAACCAATCAGGTGTAGATGGTAAATAGCTTTACTGTTGGGTAAGTGAAGGCCATCGGGTACAGTACTTACCACAACACCTCCTTGTATACTGAAGGCTTCATGTATAGTTCAGAGGTAAATGTCGCAAGTTAGCGAGACAAATTTCATACGTCGGGCAGTCCAGGGGCCGGATACTCAAAAACATTTATGGGACTATGTCTTTGTGTACCCTGTAACTGGACTCATAGTCTCAGATCGGTATACTCAAAACTCAGATGGTATACTCAAAACAAATATTTGACATCGAACTCCGTAAGTTAACTCATAATCTAGCGCATAACTTACACCAGCTCCTGAGGTTCCGTAACACACTCAACCCGGATGTACAGGAGTAGTCACTAATTCCCGATTGTATAAAAAATTTTAATAATATATGTTGTAATAATGCTTGTTAGACTTGTTTTATCATAGAATAATGAAGAAAATGTTTTGTACATCAACATACTGAAATATAATATTTCACTTTGTCTTTTTCGTAACCTTTTTGTTGCCATAATAAGAGACTTGAGTGTTTGTATTGGTCTCAGTTTGGAAGAGACGCATCTTTTGTCTTCTTACACATTATAAAGTATTTTTTACCAAAACAGAAGGTTTGTATTGTTCACACTTAGTGTAAAAATATGTTTTATGACTGAGTAAACTTGCAGATAGAACTTATTAATGTTGTATAGCCGGAAATATCCCTCAGTAATGAAAGCCAAATATGAGGTTAAGTGAACATTCCTGCCTAGACTTCGCCTTGTTTTTCTAATATTCAACCAATAGCCTTAGCCTATTTTCTTATGTATATGGCTTATGATAACATGAAAGGCTCTAAATTTCCATAGGCTAGCCAAAATTAAATGATATTAGGTGTAAAATATGGATTGCAGTTAGCTTGATTAATAGGGGCATATATAACGGCTTTTTCATCTTAGGCAAATAAATGTTTAAACGTGGGGCCTACTTAATTTAGTTAGAACATGAGGATTATTTAAATAAGAAATTTTACCAATAGGTTAGGTTAGGTTTGGTTATGTTATGTTATGTAATGTTATGTTAGAGAATGTGTACATGGGTTTTTTTGTGAGTGACAGGCCATCAGTGAGACTTTTTGTCTAGCAGCTACCTTAGGTCTAGTTCCAGACTTTCCTTGAACAGTATCATAGGGTATTAATTGAAGAAAATTTACGGCTAATCCGATATATTTTCAGGTTTTAAATTGTTGTTTTTTGTATGAACTTGAAGACAATTCAGACCAAATGACCCAAACATTGAAAGGAAAACACCATGTTCTAGGCTAAATTTCCCTAAAATTATTTTCTTTCTTTTGGCGACTTCACACACCATTGCGCATACTTCAGTCTCACTGAAATTTGGTCGTTTCTTCAGGTGGTTGTCCTTCCATCTTTTGCTTACAAACTAATATCACGTGCATCGCTCTCAGCTGATTTCTCCTTCTCTTCTGATTGGTTGATGATTTTGTTAACTGAGCGCTGATTGGCCAACTAGCTCCTGCACTGTCATCTACCTTCCGACAAGAGAACTGAATTTACAGGGTAAACACCAGAGTTATGATAACTTACGGACTGCTTAAGGAACTGTAAATAAATTTAGGGTATGCTAAATTTACGGGACTGTGAGGAGTCTGCAATATATGGTACTGTATCTCGCTAATATACGTAACTTACGAGGTGTTTTGAGTATCCGGCCCCTGAACTTCACGGCCAGGACCTCTCATAGCTGTACGATACTTTCTCAATGTAACGGCAGCGTACGTCCAGTCTATTTCTCGAACATGTTGACTACCTGACGTATGAACAATATATTAACAGGTATTCCTTGATTATCTAGAATCGTATAAGACAGTTTTATCTAAAGCCTTGGCAACGTGTGTTCAGCCCACTAGTATAACAACTCCACTACCAGCCGTACAATCAAATATAATGTATTAGTGTATGATTAATCACCGACTCGCGCGGACCTGTACGATAGTTTCAGCTGCTGGGGGGAGGTGGGGGGGGGGGGGGCCTGGCAGCGCGCACCCCTCTTAACCACTAACCTATCTCAACCTAACCTAAGCTAACCACTCGCCTGTAATTAAGAGAAAATGACCCATATCATCGTTTTATACTTTCTGATATATTTACAAAGTTCCTGAAAATCCCCGTCAGATATTTCAAACAGGCAAATGGACGAACGGACGGGGAGACAGAGAGACAGACAGAGACGCCATGGGTATACTAATGACATTGATTGTTATGGACAGGTTATAGACGCTGAGACTTGATATAATATGATGGTTGTAGTAGTAGTAGAGGGTGATAACCCCAGCAGAAAGATCACTTCTTGCACTTCCATCAAGACTGGGAGGGATGGGACTAACCAATCCAGAGGAGATTGCAGCCACCGAACATCAAAATTCACTTAAGCTCACGGCAGCCCTCACGGACCACATAATAGCCAAGAACGCAACAGGGGAGGTAGATACCAGTGAAGTAAACAAGATTTGTAGGTCCATTACGACAGAACGACAGCTCTGCCAAAATGATAAGTTGCAGCAACTGTTGCTGCAGGTTCCAGAAAATTTGAAAAAAAAAGTAGCTATAGCGCAGGAGGTGGGCGCCTCGAACTGGTTAACTACGTTACCGATAGGGGCAAATGGTTTCAGTCTCAATAAACAAGAATTTACAGATGCCATTGCTCTAAGGTACAGTCGGCCAGTAAAAGGTTTGCCCTCCCAATGAGTGTGTGGCTCTTCCTATGACGTTGATCACGCCATGGTGTGCAAGAAAGGGGGCTTCATATGCATGAGGCATGACGAAGTAAGGGACCTCACAGCAAATATGTTGAAGGAAATCTGCCGGGATGTCATGGTAGAACCGACCCTCCTTCCTTTGGATGGTGAGATCTTCCAACATAGGACTTCAAACACATCTAATGAAGTCCGTGTTGACGTCAGTGCTCGAGGATTCTGGACGTGGGGACAGCGAGCTTTCTTCGACATCAGGATTTTTGATCCCATGGCCGCATGTCACCGTAACCTAGCTCTCGATGCTGCACACAGGAGGAACGAGAACGACAAGAGAAGGGCATATGGGGAGAGAATTCAAAACGTTGATCAAGGCAGCTTCACTCCTCTAGTGTTCACAACCTCTGGTGGGATGGGCCCAAGTGCAAGATGTTTCTACGCCAGACTCGCGGAGGTGATCTCCGAACAGAAGCAGCAGCCCAGAAGTTATGTTACAGTCTGGATGAGATGTCGACTGTCCTTCTCTCTCCTTCGGTCGGCTTTGCTCTGCCTCAGGGGAACGAGAGCTTCTGCCCCAATGCCGACAACTGCTGCAGATATTGACTATGAGGCTGCAGTCACTGAATAGATCTGTTGCTCAACTAATTCAACACAGATAGGATAGCTACTTATGCATTAGGATATTTAATATTAAGGTAATAAAATGGCGGCGAAGGTGTGGCTGTTGGGGGAGGCTGGAGGCCACGTTAAAAAAAAAAGGAGGTTGTAGTAGTAGTAGTAGAGGTTGTAGTAGTAGTAGAGGTTGTGGTAGTACTAGAGGTTGCAGTAGTAGTAGAGGTTATGGTAGTAGTAGAGGTTGTAGTAGAAGTAGAGATTGTGGTAGAAGCAAATCAACAACTTCAACAACTCTACAAGCAAGATCTAAAGTAGAGACGAGTTATAACTACAAAACTATGTCACTATGTCACAACAACACCTCAGACCAGTATAACAACAACAACACCATCCAGAGTTTATGGCGTCTGGGACTATTGTTGTAGCGCAGGGGTGGGGGTGTGAGTGGGGAGATGACCTGTAGGGCCTTGTAGTGTTGTTGTGACGGGAGTGTGGGTGTGGGAGGGGGTGTGGTGGTGGGTGGCATGGTGTGGGTGGGGGGTTGACCTTAACATTAATACCTTTACACTTAACCTTATTATCATCCATTATATATCAATGTCACCTGTAGTGTTGATTTTTTTACCTTAATTAAAATACCTGAATTCCTTGATGGTATTTTAGTATTAGAAGATCACAAGTTCAAGTAAATACACTCTAGTTTTTCTTATTCATTTAGTTAACAATTTTTTTTTTATATAAATTTTTAACCAGGACTCGAACCCACGAAGTGTTTTCTTCTTTCCTTGTGGTTATCAGCATATACCTAGATCACGCGCACCTACAGTGATTTACTTGCATATATATATATATATATAATATATATATATATATATATATATATATATATATATATATAATATATATATATATATATATATATATATGGGGGTGATTCCTTTTGAGAGAATTTGAACCGTTTTGGTGTTTATTTCAATCCTAGTTTCCCCCTTGATGTAAGATTTTACGTTCTTCAGGGTTACCTAGATACATTCACTTAGTACCATTATCTAGATACGTTTACTTTGTACTTTACCGAGATACGTTCACTTAGCCCCTTACCTAGATACGTTCACTTAGCCCATTACCTAGATACGTTCACTTAGCCCATTACCTAGATACGTTCACTTAGCCCATTACCTAGATACGTTCACTTAGCCCCTTACCTAGATACGTTCACTTAGCCCATTACCTAGATACGTTCACTTAGCCCATTACCTAGATACGTTCACTTAGCCCATTACCTAGATACGTTCACTTAGCCCATTACCTAGATACGTTCACTTAGCCCCTTACCTAGATACGTTCACTTAGCCCATTACCTAGATACGTTCACTTAGCCCATTACCTAGATACGTTCACTTAGCCCTTTACCGGGACACGTTCACTCAGCACTATATAAATCACGGTGACAAAATTACTCGGGAACTTTCCATCTCAGCTGAAACACCTTCTCTTAACACCTCATTAGTTGACAAACTTATCCTACATAAACGTTTAGTGACTCCATCGACTATACTGTAGTATTAGAAAGTTTTTGGGTAGTGAGGTGCGGTCTACAAATGCTACGGACCCGAGTGTGTTTGGGCAGGATCTGTGTGTGGAGAGCAGGACAGGGCGGAAATGGTTCTCCAATGACGTTTTCACTGGTCTCTATTTAGATTTCAGTCCCTGTGATAATGTTGTGAATCGTTAAGTAGAAACCAATCGGAGGAGGTTTTTCGGTTTATTTTTTTTTTTACGAAAGGTTTAATTTTTGTTTTAGTGTGTGTGTGTGTGTGGGTGGGTGGGTGTTGTTTTATGATGATGATGGGTTTAAGGTGGAGGTTTTACAGTGAGTGGAATTTTGTGTGCGGTGAGCGAACGTTTTAGACACAAGGCGCGGCTGTAGCAGTGAAAGTTGGTGGATGAAAGTGAGGGTGAGGCTTGGAGAAGGTATGGGATGGGTGGGGAGGGGCTGGGACGGGCGGGGAGGGGTTGGGACGGGCGGGGAGGGGTTGGGGGGGTCAAGGAAGGACGCTGGAGGAGTAACGGAGAGGTGCTAAAGGAGTGACGAGGTTTTTGGAGACTTGGTGAGAGTTTTGGGAGGAGAGTCAGGGATTAGTGGAGGAGTGACGATTGAAGGTAATTGGAGGAGTAGCTTGAAGGAGAGAAGGAAAGAAATAGATGGAGTGACAATAGGGAGGAGGAGGAGGAGGAGGGGTAGGTCCTCAGCTCACACAGCCTCAGCATGTTAATGAAGGTGTGTCTACCTGGTGAGTGGTAGAAAGCGAGAACACCTCCCAGCCCGGGCAGTAGAGGATCACCTGCAGCCTCGGGGGGGGGGGGGGGGGCGGAGGCCGTTCAGCGGGGTCGACTCTACTTTTCGGTCATCAGGAACAAGTTGTCGATTTCTCCGTATATGCTCCGCTGATTATAGCTCTGAGGGACGCACCAACATACTCCTCAGACTTAACCTACGAGTTTTTTATCACCAAAGTCAGGCAAAATAATTGATGGTAAATGTTATGATTTTAATGAACCTGGTATTTATCAGTGGTCAGAGTCATAATTTAAAACGAGTTGCATTAATGTTAGTAAACAGACTCCTTATACAGACGAAGACGAGATAAAAAGGGTCCTTAAGGATCTATTTCTACTCCGCCAGGATGCATGTCTTGTAGGACATGGCAGTACAGCCTCCAGAAACTGCCACTCTAACAGTTGACAGCCAGCTTGATTTCCTCATCAAGGTCGAAGCATTAAGGTGCGAAGTAACGGGACAGCTGTTGATGTATGGCGCTTGTGTTGTTGCGGCCAGCTGTCAAGGTTATAGCTGAGGGAGGCCTACAGGAGGGAGGAAGGGAGGGAGAACTCTATGGGGGGTGGGGAGGGGAGGACTCAAAGAGAGGGAAGGTGCATGTATGAGAGACGGAGGGAGAGAGAGAGAGAGACGAAGGCAAAGAGAGAGAGAGAGGGAGTTGAGTTGCCTCTCTCTCTGGCCCACCGAAGGTTGGTGGCGGGTGGCCTGGCCCCGCCCGGCAGTCAGTCAGTCCCTTGGTGCCTTAGTGATCACACGCACCCAGTCCTAGCTGGATACCGGTGAGTTGGGGCCCCGGGTATGTCCTGGGTCCCTGTAGTGGGTACCAGAGGTTCACATCCTCCAAGTACCGATGTTCTCTTTTCACTCATATTGACAATTTCACCTTTGTGGTCAGCCTCACGCTAACAAGTGTTTGGAGAAAGTGGTCAAGTTCTTCGCTGCCTGGCTCATGACGGCGCAAATATTTCTCCTAACATTTTATGAATGTTTAGACTGGTATTTGGTGATAATATACGATTCATATTTTGATGTTTCTGATAAACTGTCGGTATGTTTGCATCAGTCCCCCGCAGCCTTGACAGAAACCAGCCTTTCATTTTGTGACCACAAGACACCAACGCCACGTATTGTATACTGAAAACAAGACCCGTTCAATATTATTTATGTGTGTTTATGTGAAATGTGTAGTGTTGGCAGTGTTGGTAGTGTTGGTAGTGTTTACGTGGAGCAGAATTGAGTCTCAATCAGGTGTGTTGTGGGAGTGAGTGAGGGATTACCACAGGTCCCCGAAGGAGTCAAGTGACAGGCCAACACCACAGGTCTGGCCAGTCAACTGCAAGTCCTTTCGGATCAATATGGCGGTCAATTTAAAGCAAAGGAAATGAATATACTAACTTCTAATGCTTTATTTGTGCAGGATTTTGTGTAAACTTTTAGTCTTGTGAATTATTTAATCTTAAAGGCCTTACTACGCGCACACACACACACACACACACACACACACACACACACACACACACACACAAACACACACACACACACACACACACACACAGACACGGTTCAGGGAGGGACTTCAACGCACTAACAAGAAGTAATCTAAGAATATATCACCTCCCCAACACTCCACCCGGCACAGATAATCAACCCACGACCTACACACTAACCCCGGCCACCAGCTCTTCCGTCTACTACATAAAAGCCATAAAATGTCAACAACTTTCATAGGAGAGGTGATCGGCGGCGGCCCTTAAATAGCAGCACAGGACCTCCTCTCATCTGGGGGTCTAGAGAATGTGCCTCCAGGTGAACCAGTTCCCTCAATAACTCGGCCCACGACGTAGATACTGAGGGAGGGGGGGGCGAAGGAGGGGTGGAGGTAGGAGTATTGTGCTGCACCGCCTTCTTCAGAGTGCATATGAGGGCGTTCCACGAGGCCGCTCACCTTCACGATCACACACACACACACACACACGTATAGTTGTGTGGTCTCATTCGCATGGATTCTAAAGGGGCGTCAATGGCCTTCTTCCGTCATTATATTATTACTGCGTTGTGGGGTGTAATGTAGGTGTTGAGGGTGTAGTTAAGGTGTGTAGTGGTGGTGTACAGGAGAAGGAGGTGTTGTGGTGGTGTAGAGGAGAGGGAGGTGTTGTGGTGGTGTAGAGGAGAGGGAGGTGTTGTGGTGGTGTAGAGGAGAGGGAGGTGTTGTGGTGGTGTAGAGGAGAGGGAGGTGTTGTGGTGGTGTAGAGGAGAGGGTGTAGAGGAGAGGGAGGTGTTGTGGTGGTGTAGAGGAGAGGGAGGTGTTGTGGTGGTGTAGAGGAGAGGGAGGTGTTGTGGTGGTGTAGAGGAGAGGGAGGTGTTGTGGTGGTGTAGAGGAGAGGGAGGTGTTGTGGTGGTGTAGAGGAGAGGGAGGTGTTGTGGTGGTGTAGAGGAGAGGGAGGTGTTGTGGTGGTGTAGAGGAGAGGGAGGTGTTGTGGTGGTGTAGAGGAGAGGGAGGTGTTGTGGTGGTGTAGAGGAGAGGGAGGTGTTGTGGTGGTGTAGAGGAGAGGGAGGTGTTGTGGTGGTGTAGAGGAGAGGGAGGTGTTGTGGTGGTGTAGAGGAGAGGGAGGTGTTGTGGTGGTGTAGAGGAGAGGGAGGTGTTGTGGTGGTTTAGAGGAGAGGGTGTAGCTAAGGTGTGGTGGCGACAGGTGGAAATTAACCTAACAATTACAGGTGTAGTCACAGCAGGTGTAAACTAACCTCCTGACTACAGGTGGAGTGTGGAGGGAGGTGGAGTGTGGAGTGTGGAGTAGGAAGAAAATATGAGAAAGCTGATCACGTCCATTACCTGTCTGTTCTCTGTCACTGCCTCGTTAACTCCCTCGTTATTGTGTTCTCCAAGTTCACTGTTCTTACTGTTAAATTGTTCTCCAAGTTAACTGTTCTTAACTGTTATCCTAGTTCCCTGTTCACCTGTCATTGTGTTCACTGTTCACCGGTTATTGAGTTCACTGTTCACCGAGTTCACTGTTCATAAACTTGTTGTTCTTCCTGTTCAACCTGTAACATGTTCTTACCTTTTAAGATCTGGTCTCTGTTTATTAAAGAAAACACACACAAACACACACACACACACACCACACACACCACACACACACACACCACACACACACACACACACCACACACCACACACACACACACCACACACACACACACACCACACAAACACACACACACACCACACACACACACACACACACACACCACACACACACACACCACACACACACACACACACACACACACACACACACACACACACGTCTACCTGAACAAAAACTTTCTATTCAGTCAATTTTATTTACAGAGTTAACTGGGGCGTAGTACTGACTCCTGCCTTAACTTATCTTGTTTGCTTAATTATCTTACTTAATTTTCTTACTTAATTATCTTACTTAATTATCTTACTTTATTAACTTATTGCCTTATTATTGTGACAGACAGCCAGACAGACAGACATGTAGAAAGACAGACAGACACAATCAGATATGCTTCCGAGGACTCCACAAAGACCAGACGAGGGTAAAAACATAAGAAAAAATCAATCAAGGTTTTTGTAGAAAGTTAATAAAGTGTCCCCTGTTACCTTGCCAGTGTTGCCAATGATAGCCTGTTACCTTGCCACAGTGTTGCCAATGGTACCTTGAGAGACATGCCCTTTCAGCTAACCTTGTTACCCTGCCAGTGTGTGTGTGTCTGTGTGTGTGTGTGTGAGGGAGTGTGTGTGGGTGAGGGAGTGTGTGTGTGTGTGTGTGTGTGTGTGTGTGTGTGTGAGGGAGTGTGTGTGGGTGAAGGAGTGTGTGTGGGTGAGGGAGTGTGTGTGGGTGAAGGAGTGTGTGTGTGTGAGGGAGTATGTGTGGGTGAGGGAGTGTGTGTGGGTGAAGGAGTGTGTGTGGGTGAGGGAGTGTGTGTGTGTGAGGGAGTATGTGTGGGTGAAGGAGTGTGTGTGGGTGAAGGAGTGTGTGTGGGTGAGGGAGTGTGTGTGTGTGAGGGAGTATGTGTGGGTGAGGGAGTGTGTGTGGGTGAAGGAGTGTGTGTGGGTGAGGGAGTGTGTGTGTGTGAGGGAGTATGTGTGGGTGAGGGAGTGTGTGTGGGTGAAGGAGTGTGTGTGGGTGAGGGAGTGTGTGTGTGTGAGGGAGTATGTGTGGGTGAAGGAGTGTGTGTGGGTGAAGGAGTGTGTGTGGGTGAGGGAGTGTGTGTGGGTGAGGGAGTGTGTGTGGGTGAAGGAGTGTGTGTGGGTGAGGGAGTGTGTGTGTGTGAGGGAGTATGTGTGGGTGAAGGAGTGTGTGTGGGTGAAGGAGTGTGTGTGGGTGAGGGAGTGTGTGTGTGTGAGGGAGTATGTGTGGGTGAGGGAGTGTGTGTGGGTGAAGGAGTGTGTGTGGGTGAGGGAGTGTGTGTGTGTGAGGGAGTATGTGTGGGTGAAGGAGTGTGTGTGGGTGAAGGAGTATGTGTGGGTGAGGGAGTGTGTGTGTGTGGGTGAGGGAGTGTGTGTGTGTGGGTGAGGGAGTATGTGTGGGTAAGGGAGTGGGCAGGGAGGGGTCAGGACCTGTTCTCATCCTCCTTGACATACACCCACAACATTGGACTAAGTTTACGGGATTCACCACTCCTCTCACCTCTACTCTCACCTCTTCTCTCTCTCACTGTCCTCTCACCTCTACTCTCACCTCTACTCTCTCTCACTGTCCTCTCACCTCTACTCTCACCTCTACTCTCTCTCACTGTCCTCTCACCTCTACTCTCACCTCTACTCTCTCTCACTGTCCTCTCACCTCTACTCTCACCTCTACTCTCTCTCACTGTCCTCTCACCTCTACTCTCTCTCACTCTTCCTTTCCCTCATCCCTCAGTCTCCACTTTTCCTCTCCTAATATATTGTCGCAAAATCATAGATGAAAGTGGAAAACAGACAGAGTTCAACACCTTATACACAGAATCAGGTCCTATTTAAAAGGGTTCAACACCTTATACACAGAATCAGATCCTATTTAAAAGGGTTCAACACCTTATACACAGAATCAGATCCTATTTAAAAGGGTTCAACACCTTATACACAGAATCAGATCCTATTTAAAAGGGTTCAACACCTTATACACAGAATCAGGTCCTATTTAAAAGGGTTCAACACCTTATACACAGAATCAGATCCTATTTAAAAGGGTTCAACACCTTATACACAGAATCAGGTCCTATTTAAAAGGGTTCAACACCTTATACACAGAATCAGGTCCTATTTAAAAGGGTTCAACACCTTATACACAGAATCAGATCCTATTTAAAAGGGTTCAACACCTTATACACAGAATCAGGTCCTATTTAAAAGGGTTCAACACCTTATACACAGAATCAGATCCTATTTAAAAGGGTTCAACACCTTATACACGGAAACGGGTCCCATTTACCTTAAGTTTACACTGTGACCCGTACTTAGAGTGCGAGAAACATTGGGCAATAAAGAACTTTCTCCTGAGATATTTAACTTCGAACGGAATGTCTAAAATTCGGGTGATTTTCGAAATATTTATCTGTGTTTTCCCAAGACTTGAAGAGAGTAGTTTAAGTTATACGTATTTTATGATGAAGAAAATGACTGGAAGATCTTAGGTGAAAGGCATGAGGCAGTGTTTGCTGAGGGGTGTCTTAGTACGTGTGTGGTTAAACATATCAAGTAAAGAAAAAAATTAAGACATGTCCATATCACTGCATCATTAGGTGTTGTACATGTCAATACCAACATGTCCAACCACATACCATAAAAGACATGCCAGGTAGATACGTACATATCTTATAGTGTAACTCGACCCCAAAAAAGTATCTCGACGATGTTGTGTGAGACAATATGACTCAACGAACGAAGGACTATGACAACCCTGCCGACACAACAGAAGTCAGTGTTCATTCTGAAATTCATCGACCCTCTCCGTAAAGATACTTATTGGGGCGAGTGATACACCCTCATATCACCGTGACCGACCCTAACTCTCCTGTTCTCTCTCTCCCTCACAGATGAAGTTCATCTTAGCGGCGGCTGCCCTGTTGGCAGCTCTCACGCATGGGCGTAAGTAACCTTCTATTTCTGGTAATGTAAAAACATCCCCGGTGTTGGCCAATAGCGGTCGCATACTCGACAACATCGCCGGTGTTGGCCAATAGCGGACGAACACTGTCTTAACCATAAACGTAGTTATTATAGGGTGCAGGTAACCCCAAGTGTTGTTGATTGCTTGCATTGGCGCTAATTATGGGGCTACAGGTGACTCAGTTCTCAACAGGTAATATAGTCATTACCGCCATCACGTGGTGCAGTGACTGATGTTACCTTCGTGATGTTACTCTCAGATGTTACCAGTCATAAACATTACCTTCAGATGTTTATATACCCCAATTTCTTTACCTATTATACTGCCATAAACATACTAATTAACATAAACATTTAACGACAAGCAATGGATCGTTAATGGTTGTTAATAGCAAATTACTCTCAGGGTCTCTGATTGGTCCACTGGCACCTTGTTCACGAGACTCACCACATATTATTAAACAGTCATTGGAACTATCTTTCTCGGGGGGGGGGGGGGGGAGAAAGTTGTAAGCATTTCACGTTGGTTGTGAAAGTTGTTGTGGGTTATATGTTATAGTTATGAGAGTTGTTGAGGAGAGTTGTGTTTGTTGTTTGTTTGTGTGTCTGTGTATGAGTGTGTGTTTGTGTGTGTATGAGTGTGTGTTTGTGTGTGTGTGTGTGTGTCTGTGTGTGTCTGTGTGTGTGTGTGTAGTCTCTCACTCTCTCTCTCTCTCTCTCTCTCTAGGTATATAGATAGAGATAGAAGTAGCGAAAGTGATATATTTATAGAACACTAGAGAGAACCAGGTGGAAAACAGAGAGAGAGAGAGAGACCAACACTTTCACTGGATGATAGTGTTGCCTCCCCTCCTCCTAATCTTTCTCCTACTCCTCCTCTTCTTCCTCCTCTTCATTCTCTTCCTCCTCCTCTTCTTCCTCCTCTTCATTCTCTTCCTCCTCCTCCTCCCCCTCACAATCATCACCTCACTTGCCTTCCTCACACTCGACCTTGTGTCATGAGAAGTGGCTGCACCTTATAAAACACACACACACACACACACACACACACACACACACACACACACACACACACACACAGCGACCATGAGACTTAAGACAAAAAAACAAATAAAGATTGACGCGGTTCACGATTCTGTACAACAACTCAGTCAGAACCGAAAATCAGTGTCAGATTCAGGATAATAACTTAATACGGTGTCAGATTTTTGGTGTCAGAGCTATGTCAGTTAGTTTGTTTATTGACACACGGATAGAAACGCAAGCTGACGTGAATGGACACATGAATACGAACACACAAAAACACGAATAGAAAAAAAACGAATATAAACACAAAAATACGAATACATGAACACAAAAACAAAGAAAAACTAATACAAACAGACAAAAACACGAACATACGGACATTACGTACTGTACTTGACGTTATATCCTCCGTTATACGTAATTTCGTAATGTGAAGGTGAATATGCGTGTGAGGG
>CAUDMG010000100.1:902500-915000 GCA_958450375.1 Homarus gammarus | reverse complement strand
GAGAAAAAATGATGATTGAGAATTGTAATAAATGAAAGGGGGAATTATTACGTAAGGGTAAATATTTTAATAAGTAGAAGGGAAATTAATTAGGAAAGTTAAATATTGTAACGAGTTAAAGGAGATTAATTACTTGAACATTACAATAACAAGGACGGATTGTAATTATTGTTTGAGTTTCTGTTGAGATGAGTTAATTAAGATGACTTATTGTAATTAAGGTTGAAGTATTGTTGATGATTATGGTTGAGCTTGGTGGTAAATAAGATTGAAGACGATTATTATGGTTGACAAGTGGTGGTGGTGGTTGGGGGACTTCGGAGTATGAGGTGATCTATCATACACACACCTGGAGCCTGACAGGTGTGTATACTGATGAGCTTCCGGAGGCAGTCTTGGTGTGTGTGTGTGTGTGTGTGTGTGTGTGTGTGTGTGTGTGTGTGTGTGTGTGTATCATAAAACACACACACACACACATTCTGTTACTCCCTTTTATATTTTTTATTTTATCTTTGTCTACATTAGCTCACTTACTCCCTATCTCTATTCCCTTCTCCCCCTCCCACCTATCTCCCCTCTCCTTCCCTCTCCCCCTCCCCTCCACCAGCTACTCTCCCTCCCCCCTCCTCTACACTAAGTCCGTTCATCACACACACTACCACTTGACCATTTAGCTTGTAGAATTGGTCACAAGTTTTCCAATTATACCAACAATTGCGGCGGATCTCAAGTCCTACACAAAGATCGTATTCCCGGGGCATTGCATGTCGCGGTACAGCGGTTTAGGAGCAGTTTACCCCTCCAGCGTAATTAAAGATGACGTCACGTTCCCGCCAACTAGAGTATGGATTGGTTGCTTCTACGTTCAGCTGGAATTGTTTATCTTGTTTGTTTTGTTTGCTTTGTTTTTATTTGTTGGTGTTGTTGTTTTTATCCCTCAAGTGTAATGTTGAAGTGGTTACTTGAAATACGTGTTGTTGTAGCTCTCTCTCTCTCTCTCTCTCTCTCTCTCTCTCTCTCTCTCTCTCTCTTACTCAATCTAGGACGTGACAACACTCCAAACTAACTAGCTCACGTAAAATGACTGTCAGAAAGGCGGATTCTCTGTGGTTCGTGACTTCATTTCGGCTAGCAAGTTATCTCGCTTTTTTTATGTCTTATCTTAAGTGAGTCAGATAGCTTACATTCTCACCTGCAGACTCCTGTAGGTGGTGAGGGAGAGGAGGGAGATATATTGTACGCTACTCAAGTCTTTATTTACCTTTAGTTTTCACTGTTATTAATTGGAGGTGCTCTAGTTAGGTTAGGTTGTAATGTGTTTTAAATGAGGGGTTGATTGTATCTACACACACACACACACACACACACACACACACACACACACACACACACACACACACACACACACACACACACACACACACACTCACACACACACACACACACAAACGCAACCTCAATCCACAAACTACAACTATAAATTCTCCCCTCTAACATAACTTCCCATCTAAGTCTCCCAAGTTCTATTTCTCCTTCAAATTAAAAAAAAAAATAATGTTCCGTTTTCACTGACTCTAGACGCTGTGTGTGTGATCCTCTACGATACATCAGTCCTCACTTCCTTTATTATTCTCGGCTCTTTGTCCCTTATTTACTCAAACAAAGGTCATGTTTGCAGGTGTAAATCGGTACCTGGATCGGCACAAAAGCTCCGAACCTTTGAACGAACCTTTGAAGCTTTTGACTCTTAATCCTTCCAATTTCAAGGTAATATGAAGTGGTATAATCAAGTCAAAGTTACTCTATTGGTTCCTGTGGGGTTCATTACACCTGTGTTAGGTAAAGGTATGCCTCTCTCTCTCTCTCTCTCTCTCTCTCTCTCTCTCTCTCTCTCTCTCTCTCTCTCTCTCTCTCTCATCCCCCTTCTGCCTTCTACCTTTCTCTTTCTATTTCTTTTAGTTCTTTTTTTTTTTACCTCTCTCCCTTTCATTTCCCCTCCTCTGTCCCTTCAACTTGTCCTTTCTCTCTTTTCCTTTTAATTATCTCTCTCTCTCTCTCTCTCACCCTATAACTAATCACTCCCTGGTGTACCTTACTTCACCCCAAAGTGAGGAGAGGAGAGGAGAGGAGAGGACGTATCGCTGTTGGTCTCACTGGGTCAAAGTTCAAGGTCATTATGTATATATCTATATGTGAGAGAGAGGGAGAGAGAGAGAGAGAGAGTCTGTCTGTGTGAGTGTGTCTATTTGTGTACGTGTGTCTGTGTGTATGTGTGTGTGTGTGTGGGTCGAGAAACAGGTTGACGACAAGCGCTCATAAAAGTAAGGGGGTGGTATGTGGAAAAAGGAAAGTGAGGGAGTGTGAGATATGGTAGGAATGTAGAGGGCGCTGCCTTCCAATTATCTGGTGGAGAGAGAGAGAGAGAGAGAGAGAGAGAGAGAGAGAGAGAGAGAGAGAGAGAGAGAGAGAGAGAGTTCTAAAAGTCACAGAGGTGCTTGGCATATGTTCTGAAGCTAGTGGTGGTGAAAGTTATGGTGTTAGGAGAGAGAGAGAGTGGTCAGAGTTATGGTGGCAGAGTCTCTCTCTCTCTCTCTCTCTCTCTCTCTCTCTCTCTCTCTCTCTCTCTCTCTCTCTCTCTCTCTCTCTCTCTCTCTCTCTCTCTCTCTCTCTCTCTAGCTAGCTAGTATGGTGGTCACTGCATAACAACATTGGCAAATCTCAGTTCTGGTGTTTTCATATAGATTGGCCCTCGTTATGTTTAATGTTAAGGTGTCCTAATTAGCCTTGACCGCTAGGACAAGTTGGTCGCTCGCGCTGTGACCAACTACGCAGTGATTTGCCAGTTCTGTTTGCTTCCTAGCCTGGCGGTGACCTTTGGTGTGGTGACCTTTCAGTATAATCTTTTTGTCGTTGTCTGATATTCGTCTTAAGTTGCTATGTCGAGCTATTTCCGAGGCCGGTCGATAGAAAGTTTTGTAAAGGTCAGCTGAAAATTGTGGTCGAATACACACACACACACACACACACACACACACACACACACACACACACACACACACACACACACATTTTTATCTACAGTACAACATTTATTTGGCCAAACTAACAATTATTATTTACGGTGGGGGGGGGGGGGGGATGCCTTATATTTTTCAATGCTGATATATAATAATGTTATATTTTATTCACAAATCATAAACTGTATACGAGTAGTGACATCAAGAAAAGACGGTCTGAAAAGTTCCTCAAATATCTCTAATATATATTTTTGGGGGGATAAAAAAGTTTATATATATTTTTTAATATTTTTATTAATATTTTCTGGGATGTTATTCTGCTGTAAGACGAAAGAAAGAAAAAATATTCGAGTTTCAGTTGATTTCTTGTGAGCGAGAGAGCAGCCTTCATCCTTCAACATAATGTATTACCTTCAGAGTGTGTGAGTGTGTGTGTGTAGATTCTGGATTCTTTGGAAGATTCATTTGAATTTCTGAATTTCTATTTGAGGAACTGATTGATCTGCGGCGCGTGAGACAATGACTAAAACTTTCCCTTGATAAAATTCTTCCCTGGCAGTGATTGATGTTCTCTCTTCTTACCTCCGACTCCCCCGAATGTTTTAGTTCTCTCCCTCAAGTCCTTTGGATCGTTGGCGCTTTATCTTGAGAAAAAATCATCCTAAAAGTAACTCGATTGTGTCATGTGGACCGCCAGATGCCGTGGCTCTGAGGAAGGTTGAACCAGACTTCTCTCCGTTATGATCCACCGCACCTTCAGCAGTTCAGTCTAATCGTGCAATGCAGCTGTATTCTTGGTTGGAGGTATTCATGAATCTTTTTCCCTCTTATGATCCAATTCTCCCCCAGTGTAGTCTAATCATTAAGTGCAGCTGTAAGATCTGTTCTCAGAGAAATGTTTCGGGTAACAGTAGTCATTTTCCAGCCGATGTGTGAGGAGCCCAAATTCTTAAACAAGTTTACGTGGCGTGTAGTGGTGGTGTAGGGACCCGCCTTCTCTACCCCCAGTAATAATCATTCATGCAGCTTTAAAACCTTGTAGAAAACAGTGATCAATGTCCAGCTGGAATTCTTGAGTGTTAGAAACATTCCATTGTGTTGTGGATCACTGGAAAAGGCTATACCAGTTTTCTGTTGATCTATAGCTTCTCTAACTCGTATTAATCCTTCAGTAATAACTGTAAGGTCCCATAAAAGCTTCAGATAACTTCATTGGTAATTTGTTGGGTGATAAAGTCCACTTCTCAATTATTGCGAGAGGACCCGACAGTCTTGAATAGGTTTATGCTGTGGTGTGAGCGTCTGGGAGTGGGGTTGGCCCGGCACGTGGGCTTTCAATGGCTACTTGGGTGTAGGTTATGCCTCGTGGACTCTTTAACTGGAGTATATGGCACTGTTGGCACTTACGCTGGAGGCACTTGTTCCCAAACGCTCATGTTTCAGCCATTACTGTACAGGTATGAGAGTGAGACACGGAATGCCACCTTCACCTGAGGCAACCATTATGCGTTCTTTTTCATTTCAAGGGAGATAATGGATACACCTTACTTGTGGGTGGTGGAGGCTGTGTTGTGCTGGGTGTTTGTGTGGCTCATGGGTGTAAGAGAACTGAAGAAAAATATTGACTTGTACTCGAATACGTACTTTAAATTTCTGGGGAAAGTGGATTGTAGCGCGGGAAAAGTTGAAATAAAGTTGACGTGTATGTTGTATCGATAAACGTGTGGATATTCGTGTATGTTGTATCGATAAACGTGTGGATATTCGTGTATGTTGTATCGATAAATGTGTGGATATTCGTGTATGTTGTATCGATAAACGTGTGGATATTCGTGTATGTTGTATCGATAAATGTGTGGATATTCGTGTATGTTGTATCGATAAACGTGTGGATATTCGTGTATGTTGTATCGATAAACGTGTGGATATTCGTGACTATTTTAGCTTCAGGGAAAAATTAGTTATACTCAGGAAGAAGTGGGGGGAAAAAAGTCTGGGAATTTTGTTGTCAATCTAGTGTGAGAAAGATCGGTCGAATGAATACAATATTTAACCTTATAAATAAATCCAGATACATTTGGATATTTCTCTGTGTTTTTTGCTCTTCTCTCTATCCCTCTCTTTATCTATTCTCGTTTATTCTTATATTTTATCACTAATTACCTTCTGAATACCTGACACCATATTCACCATTTTAGATAATCTTAGTATTTAATTAACGACAAAAAAATTCATTAAAAACAGGTGATATCGTCCGAGTATTAATTTATCGACAAGGTATTTAGAATAAATTTACAGTATTGACTAAAGTAAATAGGAACATTGGGAAGGGGTGTTTATGGAACCTGTAGTGAACAGTGAAACCAGGTGATTCATAGTAAGCTGGCCAGGTGATTCATAGTAAGCTGGCCAGGTGATTCATAGTAAACTGGCCAGGTGATTCATAGTAAGCTGGCCAGGTGATTCATAGTAAGCTGGTGCCTGTTACGCTGCTTCGGTGACTGCTATGATTCCCACACCAACAGTCAGGAAATGAATAACTATTGAATAACAGTAAATAAATAACAGTAATGAGCAACATATTAATAACAGTAATGAATAACGGTATATGAATAACAATATATAAATAACACACTGCAGTACACAAAAAAAAAAAATTCGGTTAAAACAGTGGAGGAAATGAACGGGAAATAGCACACCTCGAAACAGACCAAGACTTTTAAGTAAATTAATCCAATTTTAATCATGGCAATCAGTTAAAATGTGTATTAATAACAGGAAAAAATTAAATTATATACATTTGGCATATGAAACACCCACTCTTGTTTCACTCCACCACCCTACTCCACTCCCACTTCACTCCCACACACACACTCCCGTATATACAAAGTTGACTCAGGCAAAACTCCTTCAGAAACTAGCGGCCAAAGTTTCAGGACCTCAACACCGTCTCCTGCCTCAAACACCCGAGTCATCTTAACATATGTCTCCTTACCTCACCGAGTGCCATATTATGTTAAGGAGGGGGGAAAGGGGTGGGAAGGGGCAAGAGGAGGGAAGGGGGAAGAGGAAGGAGAGGGGGGGGGGAGCTTAGTTCTCAGAGGATCCAATATATTGCTCCAGTATATTTTAGTGTAATCAAGATATTCTCAGAAGTTCTCTTATGTAAGTATATTAAATTTCTGACTGACGACTGTTTTGAATTTTGACAGCTTTCTTACGCTTTCTCAGATCAAGTTACAGCCAGACAGACAAGATGGTGGGGGCGATAAGCTGAACCTCGACCGTGAATAGATGTGTTTGTTTGTTTGTTTGTTTGTTTGTATATAAGATTGTGGGGTAAAGACCTGGAGTTTATGAATACAGCGTAGAGAGAGAGAGAGAGAGAGAGAGAGAGAGAGAGAGAGAGAGAGAGAGATTAAAACAGAACAACTAAACACAGAATAGGAAAGAGACAGACAGACAAACAGACAGATAGGCAGATAGACAGACAGACAGACAGATAGAGAGACAGACGCTGACATAATAATACACAACACACATTTTTCTTTCATACGATACTTGGAAATAGGCTTAGAAGTATACATACATACATACATACATACATACATACATTCATACATACATACATACATACATACATACATTATTATACAAGGTCTCCTGAAACTTGGGTGAGTCAGTGGGGCCGTAATAGTATTCAGGAAGAGGTGAGGTGAAGGTGTGTGTGCAATCTACCTGTGAGTGTGAAGTGAGTCTCCTTTTCCATTATACACACACACACACACACACACACACACACACACACACACACACACACACACACACACACACATCCATTATATCTCTATGCCTTTCATATTATTCACACTTTTCCCCGAGTTGATATATTTTCCTCAACTTTCGTTACCTATCATATATTTGCTGAGGAGATTACGACACTGATGTAACCTACGGTGGATATAATATTTACCTGTGAATTCAATCCACGACTTTTTGAATAACAAGAGTAACTGCAGAGCGACGGCACAGATGGACACTGTCGGGATAATTCAGCTATGGACACTGTCGGGATATTCAGCTATGGACACTGTCGGGATATTCAGCTATGCTCACTGTCGGGATATTCAGCTATGCTCACTGTCGGGATATTCAGCTATGCTCACTGTCGGGATATTCAGCTATGGACACTGTCGGGATATTCAACAACGACAAAAAAAAAAACCCCTGGATATTGTCACTAGCACCAACTAAGGGGCGGCCTATGTACCTATATAAAACACTCGTAAATTTGATAAAGTAATACGGGTATAACTTTTTGTTTAGATGTTTGTTTTAATGTGTATGTTGTTTGATGTTGATTGTGTGTTCTTAGGGCTGTTTTTCTACCTTTTTTTTTCCGTGGGTCTTTTGATATTGACTGTTTGTGTGGTGAGGGTGATGGGTGTGTGGTGTGGGTGATGGGTGTGTGGTATGGGTGATGGGTGTGTGGTGTGGGTGATGGGTGTGTGGTGTGGGTGATGGGTGTGTGGTGTGGGTGATGGGTGTGTGGTGTGGGTGATGGGTGTGTCGTATGGGTGATGGGTGTGTGGTGTGGGTGATGGGTGTGTGGTGAGGGTGATGGGTGTGTGGTGTGGGTGATGGGTGTGTCGTATGGGTGATGGGTGTGTGGTGTGGTGATGGGTGTGTGGTGAGGGTGATGGGTGTGTGGTGAGGGTGATGGGTGTGTCGTGATGGGTGTGTGGTGTGGGTGATGGGTGTTTCGTATGGATGATGGGTGTGTCGTATGGGTGATGGGTGTGTGGTGTGGGTGATGGGTGTGTCGTATGGATGATGGGTGTGTGGTGTGGGTGATGGGTGTGTCGTGATGGGTGTGTGGTGAGGGTGATGGGTGTGTGGTGAGGGTGATGGGTGTGTCGTATTGGTGATGGGTGTGTGGTGTGGGTGATGGGTGTGTCGTGAGGGGTGTGTGGTGTGGGTGATGGGTTTGTCGTATGGGTGATGGGTGTGTGGTGTGGGTGATGTTTCGTATGGGTGATGTGTGTCGTGTGGGTGATGGGTGTGTGGTGAGGGTGATGGGTGTGTGGTGTGGGTGATGGGTGTGTCGTATGGGTGTGTCGTGTGGGTGATGGGTGTGTCGTGTGGGTGATGGGTATGTCGTGTGGGTGATGGGTGTGTCGTATGGGTGACCGTAAGCCTCTTGACCACACTTAACCCTGGCATTGATAAACTTCATTTGTTGATACTCCTCCACGCGCGTCATCACCACCAGCCTCAGAACACAACACCACATGCTCCTCTCTCCGGCACAACACCAGGATCACAACAAGCTCCTCATGCTCCTCGGTCTAACCTAACCTAACCTGACCTAACCTAACCTAATCTAACGTAACCTGACCTGACCTGACCTGACCTGACCTAAACTAACCTAACCTAGTTTATAATAGGAAAGTTAAAAGGCGGAAGAGGCAGGACCGAGGGCTTGGTCTTCTGTGTGTTGTATTATGAGACCCACTTTCACCTTAAAATCCCCAACACTAGCAAGGGTAATCAACAGCGCCTGACGTTCCTCTTCATCCCACATTGAAACCATTTTTAACACTTACGCCAGACTAACACTCGCCTGTCATCAGCGTGTAGTCGAACTCTTTAACAGTTCAGTGTCAGCGTGGGCATTCAGTGGACGGCTGAGTGGGAGGTGAGTGGGAGGTGACTTCACAACAACTGGGCTCAAATTTATGTGTTATGTGACACTCACTCTCGACGGCCTCAGAAAATGATGTCACATGTAAACTCTCTGTCTCTTCATCTGAGTTTAGAATGATCATAATATGGATTTATTGGCTGTGTGTGTGTGTGTGTGTGTGTGTGTGTGTGTGTGTGTGTGTGTGTGTGTGTGTGTGTGTAGCTGGGTGGAGAGAGAGAGAGAGAGAGAGAGAGAGAGAGAGAGAGAGAGAGAGAGAGAGAGAGAGAGAGATACTTATTACTTAAAAATATAGTAAAAACATAACTTTCAAAATGGCATCAGACCCACGCTGAGACTATACCATCACTACATATTTCTGACTAAAACTAACGTCCAAAATCAATGTCTCACACACACACTCTACTAGATATACTCACTTAACACCTACACACACACACTCCTAGATACACTCACCTAACACCTGTAAGGGCGTACGAGCGGTCAGAATTCAATATGGATGACAGATTTATTGCGCCTCACTGCACCACAATACCAGATTTAGGGCCGTGTTGTCAGGACGTTGTGTTTACCCCCGCTGATTTAAGATCCTCGGCGTTGGGGGGGACAGGTGGTTTGTTTACAGGAAAAAATAACAACATATGGTTCAGGTTCAGGTGTTTGTAAACCGGTTTTATATATAGTTAGAGGGTTAGAGAGAGGGTGGAAGGGAAGATGGGAGGGAGGGTGAGAAGAGGGGAAGGAAGGAAGGATAGAGGGAGGGAGGATGAAGAACAGTGCATGACTGGTTCCTACATCATGAAGAACAGGGATTGTTGAATATTAAGTGAAATATGAATACATAAAACATACGGAATTAGTTATAAACTTGAGTAAAATGTATACTGTAGTTTAATAAAATACAGTTAAATACAAAATTCAGAGTTAAATAGAGAGTTAAATATACACTTGAAGATAAGGTTTAAAACACAAGGTTAAATTTCTGTACCGAGAATTAAGAGACAGTGGGTACAAATAGTGTCGTATACAGTACATGTGTTGTAGGAGGAGACGACGAAGAGGGGAGACGAGGAAAACTGTGTTGTAGAAGGAGACGACGAAGGAGAGAGACGAGGAAAACTGTGTTGTAGAAGGAGACGACGAAGAGGGGAGACGAGGAAAACTGTGTTGTAGAAGGAGACGACGAAGAGGGGAGACGAGGAAAACTGTGTTGTAGAAGGAGACGACGAAGAGGGGAGACGAGGAAAACTGTGTTGTAGAAGGAGACGACGAAGAGGGGAGACGAGGAAAACTGTGTTGTAGAAGGAGACGACGAAGGAGAGAGACGAGGAAAACTGTGTTGTAGAAGGAGACGACGAAGGAGAGAGACGAGGAAAAATATGCTGTAGAAAGACGAAGACGAAGACGAAGGAACGAGATGAGGAAATATGTGTTGGTTGATAATATCGTTGTTGTCACTTAGTGGAAGACGACAACAACGTCTCGTCGCCCGGGGATGGCCAGTAAAGTTAACTCTCCCGACACATGTATGTTGTAAATGAGATTAATGCCTTGAGCACCCGCACTGGCGCCTTAACCAGGGTGGTCTGTCTGTCTGTCTGTCTGTCAATGTATGCTTGATGAAGTCTGTGTGTGTGTGTGTGTGTGTGTGTGTGTGTCTGTGTGTCTGTGTGTGTGTGTGTCTGTGTGTGTGTCTGTGTGTGTGTGTGTGTGTTAGTTAACCACCTCAATGGGTAGTGACCGCGCTTGACAGTGTCCTTTGCCAGACATTGCTCTTATCACCCCCAGGCACTTTCTTTAAGCGTCACTGTCCATACCAGCCAGTGACGTTATCAGATACTTTTATCACCAGGCAGTAACATCACCCGGCACTTTCCAACTCTATTAGTGACTTCATACGTCTGCCAGTGACACCCAGAGCAGACAGTGACCTTTGTGATGGGTGTCAGCTGTTGGACCAATCGCCTCACGGGATTGTTCGTTTAGATCCTTTTTATCGGTGACACCACTGTTGCCAGAGTCACCACTGCCACCATCCACTGTTGCCAGAGTCACCACTGCCACCATCCACTGTTGCCAGAGTCACCACTGTTGCCAGTTATTAATGCTACCAGGACCTCACTGCCACCATCCACTGTTGCCAGAGTCACCACTGTTGCCAGTTATTAATGCTACCAGGACCTCACTGCCACCATCCACTGTTACCAGAGCCACCACTGCCACCATCCACTGTTACCAGAGTCCTCATTGCCACCACTATTGCCAGAGTCATTACTACCACCATTGTTACCAGAACCATCACTGCCACCATCCATTGTTGTCAGAACCACCACTGCCACCATCCACTGTTGCCAGAACCACCACTGCCTCCATCCACTGTTGCCAGAGCCACGACTACTTCCAGTATTGCCAGAACCACCACAACCTCTGGTGTTAACAGAAACTCTACTACCTTCACTGTTGCCAGCACCACAACCACTCTACTAGTAGTGTTGCCAGAACCAGGAAGCAAACCATCGTTGCCAGATTTATAGGGTGGGATATTGTAGACAGAAATGAGGGAATGGAATTGCCTTAACCCGGTTATCGTTGGGGCATATGGGACTTTGATCGCTTTATTGACATATAGAGTGGATCGTAAAATTGCTTTGAAATGTGATTTTTCCTGCTCTCGGTGTGCCAATAGCGGCCCTCTCTAGCGACGTGATTTATGTCCCGAAGACGTTATTAAGAAGCTGATCCAAGACTCGAGGCTGACGCTACCGGGGAGTCTTACTTTATTGTTCCTTTCCATGAGGCTTAGAGAGGGGAGGGGGGGATGATTGAGTCTCAGTTCATTTTCGACGCCATTATTTTGTTGTTACTGGAATGAGCTGGAGTGCTGAGTGGAGTGAAATGGACGGGAAGGGAGTGGAGGGGAGTGGAGTGGACGGGAATAGAGTGGAATGGACGGGGAGGGAGTGGAGGGGAGGGGAGTGGACGGGACGGGACGGAAGGGGAGTGGAGTGGAATGGACGGGAAGGGAGTGGAGTGGAGTGAAGTAGACGGGAGTGGAGGGGAGTAGAGTGGAGAGTGGTGGTATCAAGCAACTGGGTGGTGTGCTGTGGTAGTTATTGTGTTAGTGGTGGTCCCTGGTGTTGTCCACACACACACACACACACACACACGCATGAATTATAATGTCAGTACACCTTCACAAGTCATCCACCACCACAGACGCGGTAATTAAAAAAATGCCGATGTTACAGATAATGACGTTGATATATGCTGGGATTTTCAACATTTAAATAATCCTCTTTGCAAGGATAGTTAGCATGCAGCGTGAATAATGATTTACGGCCCGCGGTGAGACCCAGATTGATACATGAAATTTTTAGTGGAACGAAATTTGTTAACTTCATTATTGGTAATAGTGTGTTGGAGGGGTGGGGGGGGGTGTGTTGGGGGGTGTTGGTGTGCGTGTGTGTGTGTGTGTGTATGTGTATGTGTGTGTGTGTGTGTGTGTGTGTGTGTTAGAGAAAGTAAACACAATCTCATCTCACATCTTTATGAGAAACACCAAATATTAACCCGCTTCAGTAGTAACGTGTATGTGACCACCCCAATCCTCCCGGTACTGTACCATCATACCAGCCTCAGGGGTCCCACTTACTGTATTACCTCCTCTGATGACTCTCACCTCCCATCCTCCTCCTCGTCCTCCCATACGTGCCAGGTTATCCTTTTAAGATATAATTAAATCAAGTCAGTTTTGGGTCAGCTTTGTCGTCCTACACGTT
>CAUDMG010000100.1:845000-900000 GCA_958450375.1 Homarus gammarus | reverse complement strand
ATATACGTCATTAGTAACCCTGACTGCGAATGGTCAGAGAAATAAATGCGTCATAGGAGACCTTGACTGCGATTGGGCGGTGAGTTAATGCATCATGGGAGAACCTGGCTGTGATTTGTGTTTCATGGGCCACGTGTGTCCGCTCTGGCCATTTTTCCTGGACTAAATGGAAGGGAGACTCACACTGGACGTGACCCCGCGAGGACACACACACACACACACACAGCTGTCAGGTGGTTTAAACATGGTACACCAACTGGATCTATCTATCTATCTGTCTGTCTGTCTGTCTGTAGTATCTGACTTCTCATACTGTTTCTAGACAGTTGTTTACCTTCAGCAACGGATACAACAACTTACTGAGTAATACAACATAATGTATAAAATAGATCTTCATTACCAACACTAATACCCTTCTCTTCTTACCTTGGTTGAGTTTGTGGTTCACTATTGGTGAACCTTTGTGGTTAATGTGCGGGTCTGGTCATACCTAACCTAACTTAACCTGATCTGACCTAACCTAACCTGACCTGACCTAACCTTCTGTCACCACCTCTGACTTTATTACACATGGAGAGAGAGAGAGAGAGAGAGAGAGAGAGAGAGAGAGAGAGAGAGAGAGAGAGAGAGAGACTACTGGACTATCAAATAAATCATTATATAAATATTAGCAAATATTCAGGTGCCAATAAAGACTATTTGGGCCAATTTCTCCAACAGATTCATCTCTCTTTTGTTTTTCCTATAAATAATATAGTTCCGAGTTAGCTGCTGCTTCTAACTCATTAATAATATACAAATCAATTTATTCCTATATGAAAAAAAAAATACCCTCCCAGGAGATGCCTGACTATGTGCATATTTTATACCATAATGTACTAACAAAAAAAAAACTATAAAGTGAAAAATCTCATTAATTATGGTAATGAAGTTTATTGGTCATTAATGAATAAAAGCTTTTGGGATATTGATGGATACTGAGAACCTGGTAGCCCGCTCCTTCTACCAGCCAGTCTTGGGGTTATATTTACCTTCAGTCAGGTTTAGTAACTGGCTTTGTTTTATTCATATTACGTGGCGGTGGGGCAGAGGAGGAGGAGGAGGAAGGGAGGTGAGTGGGAGAAGACGAAGAAGACGTGAAGATAATAGTTGAACTTATAAAAGGAGGGAAGGATGAAAATGAATGAAAAATAGAAAAGAGGAATGAAAGAGAAGTAATAAAGTCTTGGAAGAATCATTTTACATTCTCTTTGTACGGTTCTTTATTCTCATCTCTTGCTGAACTCTCAAACCTTTTATTAATTCTTTGTTTAGCTCATTCTACTAAGTCTTTTGTTATTCTATTCAAAAAAGGTGGGGAGAGGGAGAGGGAGAGAAGAGGGAGGGAAGCGTTCACTGTAAGGTTCAGGGAGCTATATAAGAATTTGCTAGTGTCTTATTTTTTACCACAAGTGAGTTATTTTGTGTGAAAAAATTAATTGATAAATGGGACCTGTGTGTGTGTGTGTGTGTGTGTGTGTGTGTGTGTGTGTGTGTGTGTGTGTGTGTGTGATTATTATGTCATTCTGGATGTCATTTTTGTGCTTTCGTTTGTCATTTATTTAAAACCTATCTCGACTTACTCTTTAAAGGGCAGTGTGGTCTTTAAGTATTCATTCTGGCTGACATCAGTTGGTTTTAGTCAGCGTAGATCCGAAAATTTTCATCTGGAGAAAAAACAAAGCCAAGTATCCGATGAATCTCTCAAAATTCTGGTGACACGAATACCCAGGTAGTGGCCGGACCAGGAGGATGAGATCACCACACGGCCCCCGTATCAATGGCCAGATTGGTGCGTTGAGCCTCACCAATTGCACTGAGTCCCTCCCCAAATCCACATGTTGAGCCTGAGTCCCTTTCCTCTCCTTGATGTTCCCACGACACACACACACACACACACACACACACACACACACACACACACACACACACATGATGCTACGACACCACGTAGTGAATGAGTTGCTACAGCATCATGTGAAGTCCCTCATACACCATCTGTGAGGGAATTACTACACCACATCAGGCCCCTCATAACACCATCTGTGAGAGAATTACTACGCCATGTGCTGCCCCTCATAACACCATCTGTGAGGGAAATACTACATCATCAGACCCCTCATAGCACCACCTGTGAGGGAATTATTACACCACATCAGGCCCCTCATCTGTGAGGGAATTACTACATCATCAGACCCCTCATACACCATCTGTGAGGGAATTACTACACCACATCAGGCCCCTTGTAACAACATCTGTGAGGGAATTACTACACCACGTCAAGCCCCTCATAACACCACCTGTGAGGGAATTATTACACCACATCAGGCCCCTCATACACCATCTGTGAGGGAATTACTACACCACATCAGGCCCCTCAACACCATCTGTGAGGGAATTACTACATCATCAGGCCCCTCATACACCATCTGTGAGGGAATTACTACACCACATCAGGCCCCTCAACACCATCTGTGAGGGAATTACTACACCATCAGGCCCCTTGTAACAACATCTGTGAGGGAATTACTACACCACGTCAAGCCCCTCATAACACCACCTGTGAGGGAATTACTACGCCACATCAGGCCCCTTGTAACAACATCTGTGAGGGCATTACTACACCACGTCAAGCCCCTCATAACACCACCTGTGAGGGAATTACTACGCCACATCAGGCCCCTTGTAACAACATCTGTGAGGGCATTACTACACCACGTCAAGCCCCTCATAACACCACCTGTGAGGGAATTACTACGCCACATCAGGCCCCTTGTAACACATCTGTGAGGGCATTACTACACCACGTCAAGCCCCTCATAACACCACCTGTGAGGGAATTACTACACCACATCAGGCCCCTCATACACCATCTGTGAGGGAATTACTACACCACGCCAAGCCCCTCATAACACCACCTGTGAGGGCATTACTACACCACATCAGGCCCCTCATACACCATCTGTGAGGGAATTACTACACCACGTCAGGCCCCTCATAACACCATCTGTGAGGGAGTTACTACACTACGTGTCTGCTGTTCAACACCTCAGCTCACATGATCTACGTGTGTAAACATTAATCTGTATGTTCACTGTATGTTCCTTCACCTTTCTCTAATGAAGGCTTTTGTTAAACCACCAATGTATGTAATAAGTCATTTATGTCCATTGTATATTTTCATCCTTCGGGCTGCAGAATTTTTCAATAAACCGTTTATTATTATTATTATTATTATTATTATTATTACACACACACACACACACACACACACACACACACACACACACACACACACACACACACACACACACATCTGGCTACGCTCAACTCGCCATTCTTTTTACAATGGTCGAGAATTTTTTATTATTATTGTTTCGTTTTTATTCTTGTGGCTTAGGGATGAGTTTAATGACCACACTGACCGCTGCTTCTTGACCTGACCTGACTGATGATGTTATCTCGTGCGTGAGGGATGTTTTTTTTGTTTATCATTGAGGTTTAAACCTACTAAATATAACCGGTTCTAAAAAAATTGTATCACACACACACACACACACACACACACACACACACACACACACACACACACACACACACAGGGTATATTACCGATATAGTTATTCTATCAGCATCATACTCAACCTAACTATGAAAACAAACACAGGAATTCCTACACCTCCCAAAAAATCTACATATTTGTTTGAAGTCAGGTGTGTGTGTGTGTGTGTGTGTGTGTGTGTGTGTGTGTGTGTGTGTGTGTGTCCTGTACAGCGTAAGAGAGACAAAATAAAGCAAATACCTCTTTAGCCAGGGATTAACCGTGATTGGCGCCACTGTGTATACTTGGCTCATTATCGAACACACAACTAACGTAAATATTTGTGGATGACTGTGACTGTAGGCTGTAACGAGAGACTGACCTTAGAGACAAGATTGTTTCAACACCCAGATCCTAGCCCCGTGTGTTAGCTTAGGGTAGGTTAGGTTAGGTTAGGTTAGGGTAGGTTAGGTTAGGTTAGGTTAGGTTTGGTTAGGTTTGGTTAGGGTAGGTTAGGTTTGGTTAGGGTAGGTTAAGTTTGGTTAGGTTAGGTTTGGTTAGGTTTGGTTTGGTTAGGTTAGGTTTGGTTTGGTTTGGTTTGGTTTGGTTTGGTTTGGTTAGGTTAGGTTAGGTTTGGTTAGGTTAGGGTAGGTTAGGGTAGGTTAAGTTTGGTTAGGTTAGGTTTGGTTAGGTTTGGTTTGGTTAGGTTAGGTTTGGTTTGGTTTGGTTAGGTTTGGTTTGGTTTGGTTTGGTTTGGTTTGGTTAGGTTAGGTTTGGTTAGGGTAGGTTAGGGTAGGTTAAGTTTGGTTAGGTTAGGTTTGGTTAGGTTTGGTTTGGTTAGGTTAGGTTTGGTTAGGTTAGGTTAGGTTAGGTTTGGTTAGGTTTGACTAGATTCCCGGGTCTAGTTCTGGGTCCATGAGTGAAGGAAGGAGTACCATGGTGTGGGTTGTGTGAAGTTGAGTTAATATGCAAATGAGAGGAATTACCGTGGATGAGTGACACAGATGACAGGTGAGACAGGTAATGAGGTCTTGTTAACCCAAATTGATGATGTAATGAGAGAGTTATAAGTAGATCTCCTTATAATTACTTCCAAGGAATACTTACAAAGAACTTTTTTTATGGACACTTAAATGGTCGTCCAGGCGGTTTAAGGGAGAGTGGTTTTGTTTTACGTTTACAAGTGATTTATAAACAACCATCTTGTTTACAGGAAGGGTAGAAGAGGTTGTGTTTAGTAATGGTTTAAGGAGAGTTATTAGTGACTTGGTGTGTCTTATCCCTTGAGGTTAGGTTAATAATAATAATAATAATAATAATAACAATGATACTGATGATGATGATGATAACAATAAAAAATAATAATAATAACAATAATAATAATAATAATGATGATGATGATAACAGTAATGATAATAATAATAATAATAATAATAATAATAATAATAATAATAATAATAATAATAATAATACAGCATTATTTCAAAGGTGTCTTGTACATACGATTATGAAAATACTACATACAGTTATCAGGAGTGGGCGTGTGTGTGTGTGTGTGTGTGATAGCATCTGTATGGCGCCCTTCTACCAGCTTCGCCTCATCAACTGGGACCACAGCCAAGGTGGAGCTGAAGGCGTTGGCAAAACATTATATGCCAAAATTATCAATGTACGGGAAACTAGGTGGTGGCAGCATGTGGGAGGCCTCATGTTGTTGGTGGCAGCGTGTGGGAGGCCTCATGTTGGTGGTGGCAGCGTGTGGGAGGCTTCATGTTATTAGTGGCAGCATGTGGGAGGCTTCATGTTGGTGGTGGCAGCGTGTGGGAGGCTTCATGTTGGTGGTGGCAGCGTGTGGGAGGCTTCATGTTGGTGGTGACAGCGTGTGGGAGGCTTCATGTTGGTGGTGGCAGCGTGTGGGAGGCTTCATGTTGTTAGTGGCAGCATGTGGGAGGCTTCATGCAGTTGGTGGCAATACAACAAGCTTCACGTAGTCCACATTAACACACAGGAGGCTTCACATAGTTCATGGCAACACACAGTAAGCTTCATGTGGCTGGTGGTGGCAACACATGGGGGTGAGGGGGGGGTCAGCAGAGCGGCGACGAATCATCACTCACTCTCCCCCTCCCTGCAAAAAGCGACCCCTCTCTGCTATTAACAAGGCCGTATTAAATTTCCGTGGTGTCCCCAGTACATGCCGGGCGGCTCCACCAAAGTGATGAAAATACTCAAGAGGGGTGTGAGGGATTATTCGCCATTGAGCTCGCCATAGACGCCACCGAGAAGGTCAAACTAGCCATCAAATACGCCAAAATCATCCTAGAATTCTCCACATTCGCCCTCCTTTAAAAAAAATTCTAACCAATCTTTGACGACGTTGATTTGACCTAATCAATCTTAACGAGTTCCAACTATTGTTTAACTGATTGTAATTTGTCCTAGCTAATCCTAATCTTCTTCTCCCGATTATTTCGTTGGCACAGTCCCGACGAGATCTAATCAGACCTAACCATAGATAATAATTAATGTTTTTTTTCACCGTTTCCTCTACAAATATAACCAGTCAGAGGCACTTGTAACCAGGGATGGGATTAATGAAGTACTTCCGTTAAGTGTGTGTGTGTGTGTGTGTGTGTGTGTGTGTTTGTGTGTGTGTGTCATTAATGGTGCTTTTTGGTCATCAATTTAGTTTTTGTTGCATGTGTTAGGTGCCAGGTGGTGGTAGTGGTGGTGGTGGTGTAGTGGGGGAAAGTGGTGGCTTGGCAGTGGTCTGTTGATTTTAGTGGTGGTGACTGCAGTTAGTGGTGGTGATTGCAGATGGTACTGGTAGTAGTGGCTGTAGGTGGTGACGGGTGCAGCTGGTGGTGATGATAGTGGCTGCAGATGGTGGTGACGGGTGCAGCTGGTGGTGGTGGTGGCGGCTGCAGCTGGTGGTGGCGGCTCGGTGAGTTATGGGTGTCAAGGGCCGCTCGGGAAATTTTTGGCAGCGTTAGTCAGTAGAATGTCCCAGTTTTCCTGAATGACTGAGCGGTAAATTATTTCCCTCCCCCCACCCCCTTTCCACCACGCTGGGTAGATATGCCGGTTGTACTACTGACCTTACACTATGTATGGTTAGTTCTTGACCAGTCTTGTTTAACCGGAAATAGTTGTGCAAAAAAAGAGAGAGAGAGAGAGAGAGGAATAAAACAAACCAGTCTCATTGTATGTTAACCTAACCTAACCTAACCTAACCTGACCTGACCTGACCTAACCTGACCTAACCTGACCTAACCTAACCTAACCTAACCTGACCTAACCTGACCTAACCTCAAGACTAATTGGGCATAGTTCCGTTAGGGCGGCACTAGATGTATGTACGTCTGTCTGACAATGGACTTAAGAAACATATAAAAACAAAAGACTCCCTCGAGTAGAAGAACATTATCAGTTAGTCAATAAGGAATGCCTATAGTGGGGGTGACAAACGCAGTTAAATATTATCTGGAGCTTAAGTTGAAGTATGGCGAGTAAATATTTAGTCTGGCGAATAAACTGGCGAGTTAATTTTGAAATAGCAGGTCTTGTCGTGGGTTGGGGGAAGGAATGAGGGTGAATGAGCTAATAATGATTGGTTGGGGTGTGTGTGTGTGTGTGTGTGTGTGTGTGTGTGTGTCAGCATTCGAGAAGTTGTATAAGTATCGATGTTGTTATAAGCCGGGAAGATTGTGTACGTTCGGATACTGTTTCAGGTATAGCTGTCTAAACGTGTGTGTGTTTTGACGTTGGTCGTGGGGAGGTGAGGCTAGGTGTTGCTGTGGTAGTGGTATGTTGAGTGTGTTGTGGTGTGTTGAGTGTGTTGTGGTGTGTTGAGTGTGTTGTTAGTAGTGGTGTGTGATGGTGACGCTGAGGTGTGTGGGATGCCGCTGTGTATCTCAACAATACCTTGACGGGGTTGTTGACGGGGGTGTTGACGTGGGTGCTGACGTGGGAGTTGACGGGGGTGTTGACTGGGGTGTTGACGGGGGTGTTGACGGGGGTGTTGACGGGGGTGTTGACGGGGTGGTTGACGAGGTATCATAATATAGATGGTCGTAAGAAGACTTGTGTTGGGGGTGATTGAGTGGAAGGTGGGGTAGGTGGGGAGGGGGTGGGTTAACGAGACGATTATGATGCGTGGGTGTAGCAGTAACTATGCCAAGAGGGTGTTGGTGTAGCTTAAGGTGTTGACGTCTACGGCTGAGTTAGATCACATCCATGTTGACAGTACAAATCTAGTCTTAGGGTTGACAGCTAAAATAACGATGACAGATATATTGGTAAAAAACCCATTGATGTGGTATGAGAGTTGACAGCTTAGATGTCACTGTGATATAATATTCATTTGTTTCCTCTATAACATAAACAGCGATAATGTTTGATTCTTAAGGGGTTCACACATGACAACATACACTATTTTTTTTTATTGATACATGGATGTGTGAATATTTTGTATGTAGTGTGTGTATGACCTAGCAAATGAGTTAAAACCCTTGAATTGACAGCGAAACAATGTATTCAATGTATCTACCTGTAATTAAAAGCTCCACCACTCTACTTCACAACATGTCCAAGGAGACTGTCACTTAAGAAAATGTGCTTTATATAATATTTACATTGAGAAAAAGGAAGGTAATCTAAAGCCAATGATCACTCACTACTGGGCCAAGACAAACTACCTCACCAACATATACTGGCTGTTACACTATATACAGTACGGGTATACCTAACTAAATGGTGTAAATTGTTAACAGTTTATAGTGAACGCTTTGTGTACCGTGGTGCTTGCTTCCATGTATATCTGTGTGTGTATGTACGTGTTTGTATTGTCTGTGTGTGTCTGTGTGTGTACTAGAGTTTGTTTGCACACCTGATTTGGGTTTTAATCTCGTCAGTTTGTTTACTTTTTCACGTGTGTTTATGTACCTCTGTTTGGATGGGTTGTGTTTGTGTAGTGCCTCTCCCTGTTACATAGTTCTAAGAGCATCTGTAGTGTGGTCTGGCGGTGAGGTTGTTGCCCTCCAAACTTTTGTATACACTCTCTACAGTATAATATAGGGGAGTATAGGGAGTATAAAGCTTACACCTCACCGGCCATATACGTCTTACCAGCCAATAATGTTTCAGAATTATACAAAATCTGACCAGAACAGACCAATAGATATTACCTTACCTTTAGCCCCAGGTATCATTAGCTTACCTGTTTAATATTTCAGGCTGTTTGATTGACAGGTGAAACAGGTGGATTCTACGTGTGCTCAGGTGTTTGAGTTGTTATGTACGTGGAAGTTGGTGATTAAGATACGGGAGATATTTAGTGGGTTTTTTTACTACGTGGTCACTGATTCACTCACTCACTCATTGACGGAGAAAATGGTGTTTATATTACCTTTAAATATACAGTATATCTGAGTGTGCATGTGTATTTGTATGTATGTGTGTATGTATGTGTGTGTGTATATCCATGTGTATTTGTATCTATGTGTGGGTAAGATTATATATATATGTATGTATGTATGTATGTATGTAGGTATGTATGTATGTATGTATGTAGGCTACAATCTACCCTCACATCACAAGAACTCATCAACCTGGTTTTAAATACTTCGTAACAGATATATATCACCCCCTGCTAGTGATTAATTACTGCGATTAATTACGGCTTATTTGATTAACTTCTCGGGCACAACGCTCAGAAAATATCACAGGTAATTAATTAGGGGCATATGTGTTCAGGTGAGTGGCAGATAGCAACTGTTCTTCATTTTTGGGTTGAGAAGTGTACCTGGAAGAGCGGTTAATGAGGTGTGGAGGCAGTGGGGTGTTGGTTGATTTATGGTTAGGTGATGTTTTAATGGGTGTATTGGGGTGAGTGATGTTTTAATGGGTGTATTGGGGTGAGTGATGTTTTAATGGGTGTATTGGGGTGAGTGATGTTTTAATGGGTGTATTGGGGTGAGTGATGTTTTAATGGGTGTATTGGGGTGAGTGATGTTTTAATGGGTGTATTGGGGTGAGTGATGTTTTAATGGGTGTATTGGGGTGAGTGATGTTTTAATGGGTGTATTGGGGTGAGTGATGTTTTAATGGGTGTATTGGGGTGAGTGATGTTTTAATGGGTGTATTGGGGTGAGTGATGTTTTAATGGGTGTATTGGGGTGAGTGAGGTTTTAATGGGTGTATTGGGGTGAGTGATGTTTTAATGGGTGTATTGGGGTGAGTGATGTTTTAATGGGTGTATTGGGGTGAGTGATGTTTTAATGGGTGTATTGGGGTGAGTGATGTTTTAATGGGTGTATTGGGGTGATGTTTTAATGGGTGTATTGGCCTGTGTGATGTTTTAATGGGTGTATTGACCTAAGTGATGATTAATGGGTGTATTGGGGTGATGTTTTAATGGGTGTATTGACCTAAGTGATGTTTAATGGGTGTATTGGCCTGTGTGATGCTTTAATGGGTGTATTGGGGTGATGTTTTACTGGGTGTATTGACCTAAGTGATGTTTAATGGGTGTATTGGGGTATATTTTCCATTTTATTTTGTTACACCTCCCGCACCCAACCCCCGCCTCGTAGTGGTATATAGGAATAGTATATACATATATATACATCCGTTTGTGGGTCGGTCCGAATATCTAGAGACCAATCTAGACCCTTCTAATGGCCAACTTAGACTGTTGTGGCCAACCTGTACCCTTATGGCCAACCTGTAACCCTTGTGGCCAACCTGTACCCTTGTGGCCAGCCTGTACCCTTGTGGCCAACCTGTAACCCTTGTGGCCAACCTGTACCCTTGTGGCCAGCCTGTACCTTTATGGCCAAGCTAGACCCTCATGGCCAAACTGTACCCTCATGGCCAAGCTAGACCTCTTGCGACCAACTTGTAATTAATCGACGTTTTTTTATGTGTGTTTAGTGAGGAGTCAAACAGAACACATTGGCGCGTGTATATATGTGAGGTTGAAGTTCACTAATTAGGCTATGATGCTGTAATTAAAATTCGTATTAGGGGGAGGCTGATCGTACCCGGCTTCATATTTGTGTGGTTCATTGAATTACTAGTGGTGGGGCCGGATTTGGGAGGCTGATCGTACCCGGCTTCATATTTGTGTGGTTCATTGAATTACTAGTGGTGGGGCCGGATTTGGGAGGCTGATCGTACCCGGCTTCATATTTGTGTGGTTCATTGAATTACTAGTGTAGGGACCGTATTAAATTGTGACTTTGGGGAAATAGAGTGATTCTGAATTGGTCTTGCTCGGTCCATGAGAAAATAAAACTCTCAGTCAATCAGGTCAGGTTATCAGAATGTTAGGAGAGGGTAATTGACGCAGGTAAAAATTTAGTTCAGAAACATTAGTACAGGTACATTGTTCATTAATATCCACAGGTAACTCTCATGAAGGGATTTGGGGGGGGGGGGTGTGTGGCAGGTGTATAGATGCAGTAATTACACTTGAAATACAGTAATTACAGATGAGTTATGTATTACACTAGGCTATACTTTATACTCTTCTCATACACAATGACTATACAATACCTGGTTAATCTCCTTAAAAGCCAGATTATTCTATGCATTTTTTTTTATTATTATTATTTTTTTTTGGCGGGGGTTCAACAGTTGTCCGCCATTGTTACTGGTAAGGTTGAAATAATAAGTAATGGTTCTTATGGTAGAGTTCATTAGAGGTTAAAATTCTTTATTGTGTATATTATTGATGTTGATTAGTTTTCAGGTGGTAAGAAAACTGGTAAATTATTCTGTTGGTTATCTCATTCTTACACATACATACATACATACATACATACATACACAGCTTGTATACTTTGTGGATCCCTCAACTTCAAAATTAATTCCAGCGCTTTATGTCATAAGAGTGAATGGCAACGCAAGATAAAATATTCACAGGAAGGAAATTAAACCCGGTTCATATAACGTTAGATTACTACACTGGTGAGATAATTTACTCTGTGTTACGAGACGACTGAAAATGATATTATACCTTAAAGGTGTAAAATGATGTAAGTTATGACGCAGGAATTTATACAACGTCACAGATTTTGGTTTGCGACGTCATGGTGTTAGAATGTGTAGTAACGTAACTGATTATAAGGAGGAAGTTCTTTCTTAAATCAAGGTCATATAAGAATGAATTGTATTTATGTCTGTCATCGTCTAGTTCGTTCACAAAATGGAATATTAATGTTACAGTGGTTTACAAATGTATTATCAATGAAATAGCATCATGGGAAGGCCTTCAGTACAGCTTGAGGTTCGTATAGGGGAGTTGTTGTCACCCCTCATGTTTATGATTCTTGACAGGAAAATATTTGTCATTTGCAACAATTTCCTTTCTTCGCAAAAACCACAAATATTTGGCCTTTCCTCTTTCTCTTGCTCCTCCTCCTCCTCCTCCTCCTCCTCCTCCTCCTCCTCCTCCTCCTCAAGAACATCTGTGGCGCCCCTGTCGTCACTATTTTTACTCCATTTATGCACATACTCCTGTAAGTTTAGCCTCATGGTGCACGTCTGATCTGTGGCCAACTCACATAGTTTGACGAAAATACATGCACAAGCTGGCAAGTATCACACACACACACACACACACACACACACACACACACACACACACACACACACACACACACACACACACACACACACACTACCATATGCCATCACGTACTTAATTAGACTTTTATGCTCCTCCTTGACGATGATGCTTGAGATGTTTATCGTCTTTTGCCAGTCACAACAAACAGAGAGCGGCGTCTTGTGTACAGCAGCTGGTACTATTAATACTGTGCACCCTCATGGGAATCCATCTTGAAATGTTAAACTCTTCTGACACTATTTGAGATCATTATGGTGATGTGTACCAGGTTATCGTTGATAAACATTGTCATCATCATCATCACCATCATCATCATCATCATCATCATCATCATCATCCATCGTCATCATCATCATCATCATCATTATCATCATCATCATCATCATCACCATCGTCATCATCATCATCATCATCGTCATCATCACCATCATCATCGTCATCATCATCATCATCATCATCATCACCGTCATCATCATCATCATCATCATCATCATCATCACCGTCATCATCATCATCATCATCATCATCACTACTATTATTATTATTTGTAGTAATAGTAGTATGATAATGACAGTCTTATAGATAATACTAATAATGAAACAACTGCTTCTATTAGTATTTAGATTAAATGAGACGTTCCCCCCAAAGCTTCTTTAACCCGGCAAGCTTTAAGTTTTCTAGTTTATACACGGTCAAATTGTCACAGAACACACCTGTATACACGGTCAAATTGTCTCAGAACACACCTGTATACACGGTCAAATTGTCTCAGAACACACCTGTATATACGGTCAAATTGTCTCAGAACACACCTGTATACACGGTCAAATTGTCTCAGAACACACCTGTATACACGGTCAAATTGTCTCAGAACACACCTGTATACACGGTAGAATTGTCTCAGAACACACCTGTATACAGGGTAGAATTGTCTCAGAACACACCTGTATACAGGGTAGAATTGTCTCAGAACACACCTGTATACACGGTAGAATTGTCTCAGAACACACCTGTATACAGGGTAGAATTGTCTCAGAACACACCTGTATACACGGTAGAATTGTGTCAGAACACACCTGTATACACGGTAGAATTGTCTCAGAACACACCTGTATACAGGGTAGAATTGTCTCAGAACACACCTGTATACAGGGTAGAATTGTGTCAGAACACACCTGTATACACGGTAGAATTGTCTCAGAACACACCTGTATACTGTACCTCCAATAAAAACACGAGGAAGGCCATCACCAATTAAAGCTATTTAAAAATCTTGGTAGATGTTCCTAAAGGCTGGTAGATTTTTCCAGCTATTAGCATAACTGATGATTCTGGTTCTCCCTGTGCTGGTGGAGCGAATCAGCGGCCGCGTAGCATACGATCTAAGCAATGTTGACATTTTCTTGTCCAATCAACTGTACGGATACATGTCTGACGGGCTAATCAGCGTACAGCATGCCTACGACGCGGCGAGCAACTATTGTTTACAGTTTCATTGTTTTATCCGCCATGTTCGCTTGGACTGCAGTGATCTTAAAACATTTTTTTTTCTTTTTTTCTGTGTTATCACCCGGCAGTGAGTGTTTTAGTGCCTCCGATGAGTGACGATAGCGATATAGAATCACCTGGTCCGTGTCATGGCCGTGAGAGGTGTAGCAACAGGAATAAAGGAGAGGATTATACCAGCTTATGAACCAAACAACTGCAGCCCACCCTGTGTTGATGGCTGCTTCTATAAGGTAAGAAGAGCTGGTGTCTAAGTAATACTTAAATCATTTTAGGAGACAGGTGACTACATGGCTGTAATCACAATAAAACGAACGAAGGTTGAGGCTAGCCACCACAACACCAGTTTATAATGTGCAGTACCAAAATGTGAGGTACAGTAGGGCAGGTTTGGGACTCTGGTGTGTTTACAAGGCGCTGACGTTAGTAGTGAGTTAAGACTGTGGTTAGCGTTAATGACGGTTAATATTTCGCAGGTTATTCTGTACATTGGTGAGGGATATGTGTGAAATGGGGGGTGGGGAGGGATGTGTTGGGGTGAGGAGAGGAATGTGTAAGGTGGGGTGTGTGTGGGGGTGGAAGTGTGATATGTAGGAAGTTGGGGTGTGTGTGGGAGGTGGTAGTCTCTGTGTGGGGGTGGGGAGGGCCATGTGTGGGGGGTGGGTGAATGGTCTGTGTGTGTTGGCGAAAAATACCACAGATAGAATAAGGCCATAACTGACAGCCTCTGACCCCCCGACCCACCCCCCACACACACCCAAATGACAGCGATCGATCAAAGGAATCTCAACCAGGTGTGACAATCTAACAGGTAGGACCAAAGTGACAGACGCTAGACCCCGAAAAATTTGTAGCACCAATGACCCGTCCTCTTTGGTGAACCCGGCGCCAGGACCCCCTCACGCCTCCTGACTCACACATCTGGTAAACTCTGTCTTATACTGTGCATCGCTTGGCTATTCTTCATCTTGTCTCCGGCACACAGGATATCAGGTTCTTGAGGCAGTTGTGGGAGGGGTTGTGGAGGGTTGTGATGGGTTGTGAGGGGTTGTGGAGGGTTGTGAGGGGTTGTGGAGGGTTGTGAGAGGGTTGTGAGGGGTTTGTGGGAGGGTTGTGAGGGGTTTGTGGGAGGGTTGTGAGGGGTTGTGAGGGGTTTGTGGGAGGGTTGTGAGGGGTTTGTGAGGGGTTGTGGAGGGTTGTGAGGGGTTGTGGGAGGGTTGTGAGGGGTTGTGGAGAGTTGTGAGGGGTTGTGGAGGGTTGTGAGGGGTTGTGGAGGGTTGTGAGGGGTTGTGGGAGGGTTGTGAGGGGTTGTGGAGGGTTGTGGAGGGTTGTGGGGGGGTTATTAGCCATTAAGTCTCTCGGGTTCGTAAGGTTAAAGTCCCTTGATACTTGGAGGATTTTCGCACTTAGTGTTAACGAGCCGTGACGTGTTGTAGCGTCTCTGGGCTGTTAAACTTGTATGTGGGGGAGGGGTGAGGGGGGTTGGGTGTGTGAGGGTGTGTGTATGATTGTACAGTATGTGTGTGTGTATGTACAATATGTGTGTGTGTTTGTGTGTGTGCATGTGTGTGAGGGTGTATGTGTGTGTGTATGTACAGTATGTGTGCGTGTATGTACAATATGTGTGAGTGTGCATGTGTGTGAGGGTGTATGTACAGTATGTGTGTGTATGTACAGTATGTGTGCGTGTATGTACAATATGTGTGAGTGTGCATGTGTGTGAGGGTGTATGTACAGTATGTGTGTGTATGTACAGTATGTGTGTTTGTGTGAGGGTGTATGTGTGCGTGGGTGGGTGGGTGTTAGGTTACTGCCGTCTGTGGACCATAATTATTATACTCGTAACTAATGATGAAATTCTACCTCGTGAGATGACTTAGATTAGATGTGCAGTTATTAAAAGCAGCTCTCAGAACAACATGGCGGCTAGACTTACGTGTAGCGAAGATAAATGTAGAGTTAAATTAGATTAAAAAAAAATGAAGTTAGAAAATTAATTAACTAACGATAATGACAGTAATTATGGTAGTTAAGGCTGTATTTAGGAAGTGGTTTTTTTTATTAATGTAAGAAACGCATCATATCTGTTGTGTTTGTTGGGTAAAATATTTTAGACAACCTAACCTAACCTAACCTTGACCGTGACGACTGGGGCATATTAGGACTTTAATTCAAATCGCAATGGTTAGGTTAGGTTAGGCTAGGTTAGGTTAGGTTTTATCAATCACCAATACAGGTAAACAACACAACATAACATCTGGCTAAAAAAATTTATCCCCATATTAAGTTAGGTCAGGTCAGGTCAGATCAGGTCAGATTAGGTTCGGCGAATTGAAAACTTTGTTAATGAATAGTTAGTACCAATTGGTCAGTTAAGGTAAATAAATGTTAGTAATCCGTAAATTTACGTAACTGCTCCCCCCCCCCCCACCCTCACCTCCACCTTCACTTAAACAAGGCAATTAACCTGCTTTACAATCCCATGTTTTAAGCCTTCTCAACAGCCGTCAAGACAACCATTAGTTACATTTTCAGTTTCAAGAAATACCCATAAAAGCTCAATAGCCTTCTTAATGACCCGCCAGGAACACAGGTAGACTCAGGTAACACACTCAGGTTCCCACACAATGCCTCTCTCTCTCTCTCTCTCTCTCTCTCTCTCTCTCTCTCTCTCTCTCTCTCTCTCTCTCTCTCTCGTGTGAGTTCTGAGCGCCACACGGGAGCTCAAATTACTCTTCGCTGGACAATGCTGCCCCGTATTTTATATTTCTAAAGGTGTGTTCATCTTTTAGTGTCGTATGTTGTGCATTTTATTTAGTTTTTTCGATTTATGAAAACTATGTGTGTGTGTGTGTGTGTGTGTGTGTGTGTAATAGAACAAAGCAGCTACTGTGGGCGAGCAAGTCAACTGTGGGCAGTGAGGATGGCGAAGGTTAATTATATTGAAGTATTGGGAAGAGCTCTTGTAAGGCAGTCACGTACACTACTGAATGTCCGTCGCTGTCTGTCCGTGTTATTTTCCCCACAACCCCTGGACACACGGACATTACTGGCATACGGACATAACTAACAGTCACACGGACATAACGAACAGGTAAAAACGGATATAACTATCATACAGACAAACTAACAGACACACGGCTGAAAGCATATCCTCTCGTATGACAGGTGAGGCATAAAAGGTGTGTGTATTCGTCCACCTGTGTTCATATAGTGTTCAGTAAGTCACCTGTGTTCATATAGTGTTCAGTAAGTCACCTGTGTTCTCCATATTTCTTGTCTTCATCTAATCCATTTAATTTTTTTCCTCTCTTTTCCCTCACTATTTCTCCTTCTACTCTACCTCTTCCCTCTACCAAAACTCCTCATTGTGTTAAGTAATTCACGAATGATTTAAATAATTGAAGGTTTAAAATACGACTCAGATTAAGTGATAAAAAGTAACTCGTAAATGTTGTCATGGCAATTCGTGATTAAAATCGAGAGTGAACTTTGCCCATTATAACTCACCAGCCAGATGTTTCTCAGCTCCAATAGGGAAAAGATCCGTGACACATTAAGTTCTCATCACCCTCATAAATTCGTGATGCAAATTCCTCTCGTTGTAAATTGTTTTGCTGGAACCTCGGGTGGAATAAGAATGGCGCGGTGTTGTTAAATATATTACATTCTAGTACTGCTCTTAAGACAGATGGCCCGCCTCCCTTTGGCATCCTTAGTGCTTCTGGTGATGATGGTGGCAGTGGTGGAAGTGGTGATGATGGTAGTGGTATTGATGGTAGAGGTGATAATGGTGGTAGTAGCTGGGTGGCCATCTCACTTACCTTCCCTTTCTTCTTTGCTTGTAATCTCACTTCCGGGTTCAGTCCTTAGGCAGCCATAGATAGCAATTATTCCCTGCGCGCCTCATTATACACTTCACAAAACTTAAAGAAACCTGAAATGTGTGTATAAAGTTTAGTGTTAGTTATACAGCAAAAGAATGACTCCTCAGTTTTCTCGGTGGTGGTGTATGGGGATTGGGGGAGGTGTGTGTGAGGTGGTGGAGTATTTGTGGTAGTCTCGCTGTCTGGGGAGGCTTACCGTCTATTTTATCACTTCGTCAGCAGGGATAGTCTCACACTACTAATTTATGGCTATTATTATTTTTTACTGTTTTATTTGGTTAGTTTAGGTTTGGTTTGGTTTGGTTTGGTTTGGTAGGTTCATGTTATAGGAACGACCCCCCCACTACCCTCCCACTACCCCGCCACGACCCCCACGACACAACTTTCTGTAGACTGGGTAGTGATGGGAGGCGTCTGTGGTGATGATGTGACTGTCAATGATTCTCTCAGAGTTTGTTCGTTACCCGAGGCTTTCCCTGTTACTTGGTTCACCTGCCTCACGGTTATTACCCTCTTCTTTGAGGTTTGTCTGTCTACTCATTATCTGCCCTACACAAATGTGGGATAGATAGATAGATAGATAGATAGATAGATAGGATTCTGTTTAAGGAGATCTAATGTTAACAACACTCGCCAAGAGGATTTATTGTATTCCTTTAAATAAAAGACTGATTGATGGTAATTTGTGATGCAACAATTCTTGGTAAGGTTGTGTGTATTAATAGTCAGTGACATGTGGAGTAGTGGGCGAGGTGAGGCGGGGAGTGTGTTGCCTGTCTGTCTGTCTGGCACACTTGGAGTCTGGCAGGCACTGATCTTGGCACTGTGGGCACGACGCCCCTTGCTGCCCCGTGGCACTCAGTGTAGTTTCTCCCAGCGGTGTGAGTCAGTGTAACGCCTGGCGCTGTGTGTCAGTGTATCGCCTGGCGCTGTGTATCAGTATATCGCCTGTTTGTGTCACGTTCGATCATGGTGATGGTGACACGTGATTATTATATCAGTGTTGTGTTAATGTGAATCAGGCTTATATTATGGTCGTGTATGTATCCATAGTCTCAGCCTCCAAGTGTTATAATACACTGTACTGTCAGTGTTATGGTGGTGTTTTCTGTGCTCTCTGTAGCTGTGTGCGTCCCTACAGTCGGCTTCCTCGACATAATACACCAAGCCGGATGTTATCCTCGTAAAAATATGTGTAATGTGTATTGTAAGTTACTCCAGAATTTCACCAATTGGGATAGTAAATTTGTTCTACGTGTGTCGTACTTTTGAATGATAAATGTGAACAGTGAGTTGGTACAATGTTGACAAGTGCTAATAACTTCCATGCGCCATAAAGGTTGTGTTGTGTCGTGGTTGGGTGTAAGTGAAGCTGTGAACGGTATCTTGATTCAGTATTTCAATAAGGTCACAATTAAAGTTGATAAATATTACATGTGGTGGAAGGTGTTATTATTCTCGTGTCCGATGTTGCCTCTATAAGTGTCAAGACTTGTGTGCAGTGTAGTGTACCGGGAGGAACATCAAGAGTCTAGTGCAATGTTTTTTAATGCCTCATTTTGGGATAGTGTCAAAATTCTTCAAGTAAGAGTTGTAGAAGTGTGTGTGTGTGTGTGTGTGTGTGTGTTGTGTGTGTGTGTGTGTGTGCTGTAGATAAAATGCCTTGAGAAGGTTCACTTTACAGAGATAAGTGGGGCCACGTTTATCAATGAACATTCCTGGGCAGCTGTACTTCTGGGGAGCGTCGTGGAGGATGGGGGGTGGGGGTCACTGGCAGAGAATTTAGTTTTATTTGTTTGAGTCAGATGATGCCGTGTTTGAGTCAGATGATGCCGTGTTTGAGTCAGTTGATGCCGTGTTTGGGTTAGATGATGCCGTGTTTGAGTCAGATGATGCCGTGTTTGAGTCAGATGATGCCGTGTTTGGGTTAGATGATGCCGTGTTTGAGTCAGATGATGCCGTGTTTGAGTCAGATGATGCCGTGTTTGAGTCAGATGATGTCGTGTTTGAGTCAGATGATGTCGTGTTTGAGTCAGCTGATGCCGCACGTGTTCAGGGCATGAGACTCAGACAGACAGGTGGGAGGTGAAGTGTTTATACGTCTGTCCCGGATATTTTTAGCAACCAGAAAATCTTTATAGAGAAGAAAATCTAAGCAAATCTAACTTGGTATCAAGCAATCAGTATCAGCTTTACGTAACTCAACCTAACTGGCGGATGTAAAGTAGAGAAAAATATTAACGTTGAAAATGGCATCAAAATTACAGTGAGATTCTACCTTAACTTTATACGTTAGAGGACAAAATAACATAGACTTTATCTAAACTGAATACGCTCATCACTACCGGTTAAGAGTCAGAATAACACTGAGACTGCATTAACTAGATACGTTCACTTACCATCAGTTAGGTTCGGTTAGAGTGGTGATTCCTTGTTGTAATCTGTCTGAGTACTTTACACCGTATTTGCAAATAAAACAAAATCCATTATGCGTGAAAAGCACTATCCGTCAGGTCAGGAGAGGCGGTTGTGGAATAAACACGTGGACAAAAATAGAAGTTAGGTTTGTGTAGTTCCTGAATGTTAAGTCTTATAAATAAAAATAGTTCAGTAGTTTAAGAAAAGGTCAAGATTAAGCCAGTGTAAACACGTTGAGTGGCGGCAGGTGGAGGTGTTGGCAAGGTGAGGGAGAAAATGCAGCCCCTCCCTCTCCCTCTCTCCCTCCCTCTTTCTCACCTTCTCTCTTCCTGCTGAATGTAAATCTGGCACTCCACTCACCTGCACTCACTCAATCTTCCTGTTTTATCGAGAAGGAAATAGATTTTAAGTTTTGATACAATATATTACATCAAGTTGAACAAATATGAAGTCATTTTAGACATAATTTTCATCAATTTAATATATTTCACGGCATCAAGGTATCAATAATTTTACTTTTATTAATATTGTTTATAATAGTGATAAAACAAACAACTCGAGTGTAAACAAGTTGCCAATATATAGATGCCGGGGACTTTTATCCTGTATTACTCAGTTTACTCATTAAGGTGACTATCCAGGTGAATTTACATGAATATTTGGTAAACAGTGAGAATAGTCAGTCCTTATATACGGATGGATAGACTGACATTCGGATATTAGTGACCGGATATTAACAGAACTTGGTATCTTAATATTCCTTTCTAGTCATTATATAGCTTCATATAACAAGGAATCTGTGTTACATTATAGCTACCACATTGTATTCATTGTATTGGTTGGTTGTGAAGGTGACAGTACAGAGTGTGGGTGTCAGTGCCGTCAACCCTCCTCCACCACACGGTCACTGACATCACTGTTATTGGCAGCAGTGCCATTGAGGTCACCGCCTCTCCTTGTGTATATTGCTTTAGGTGGTGGAGGTGTCTTAACGGCGCGGTCTTTATTATTGATTGTGATCTTATCTCACTAAGACCCCCAGACATGATTAAGGCCCCCAGACATGATTAAGACCCCCAGACATGACTGAGACCCCAGACATCACTAAGACCCCCAGAAATGACGAAATTCTCCAGAAATCACAAGACCCCAGACATCACTAAGACCCGTCGACATAACTAAGACCCCCAGACATGATTAAGATCCCAGACATGACTAGGACCCCCAGACATGACTAGGACCCCCAGACATAACTAGGACCCCCAGGCATGACTAGGACCCCCAGACATTACTAAGACCCGTCGACATAACTAAGACCTCCAGATAAGATTAAGACCCTAGATATGACTGAGACCCCCAGATAAGATTAAGACCCCAGACATCACTAAAACCCCCCAGACATCACTAAGACCCTAGACATGTTAAAAAAAAAATATTTACAATTTACATAAAAAAAAACAAAGGCAGTTATTGTAGCAGAATAAAAGTATATAGAAGGTAACTGAACATGTGTATCAGAAGCAGAAAATACAAGTCTTGAAGTTTGTATCTTTAACTGTGTTGTGTTCGTGCGACTTCCCGGAACTGCTGCAATAAGGCGCCAGGTGTAGCGGTCTCTGAGTCCCTGTACAGCTTCTAAGACTCACCGGAAAAGCACACACCTGTCGTAGCACACACCTGTTGTAGCACACACCTGGCGTAGTACACACTTGAAGTACCACATACCTGACGTAACACACACCTGACGTAACACACACACACCTGACGTAACACAGACACACACACACACACACACTTGACGTACCACACACCTGAAGTACCACACACCTGACGTAGCACACACCTGACACTTTTCCTTTGTGTGACTGACGATACATGGAATTGTACGGTACAGTGTATTACAGCCGTACGGTACAGTGCTTCCTTGTGCGTTGAGAAAGAAAAAGGAAAGATAATTCATCTGTTATGATTGAATATAATAACACGGCAAGGTGTGATATATGAATGGTGTAATGAAGAAAAATGGTCCTAATTCCTTCTGGCTGAGTAATTAATTGTTCTGGTTAATGGTGGTAGTGGTGTTTGTGGTGTGTTAATGGTGGTAGTGGTGTTTGTGGTAGTGTTGGAGGTCATGGTGTGTTTATGGTAGTAGTAGTAGTGGCAGTAGTAGTGGTAGTAGTAGTGCTAGAAGTAGTGCTCGTACCTGCAATCAGCATACCATTAACCTCACGAATATTTGAGAAACGTAATTTTCACAACACATAAATAAAAACTCTGTAAATAAATATAACAAAGATTTATTGAAGGCTCCCGGTAATAATAATAATAATAGTAATAATAATAATAATAATAATGATGATGATGACGTGTAGATAAGCCTTATATGACGTGCATTGGTCTTGTATATTTACGTTAATAAAATACCTTCACGTTAAGTAGCATAATTTTCGAGGCAGGTGAAGCAATGTTTGTACAGGTGTGATCAGAATTCTATCTACGTGCTTCAGCGAGTCGTGTCAGGTCTGCTAATTTGAACCAGATGTTGGATGGTATTTTGGGGGCCTTGAGACGCTGGTGGTAGTGATGGTTGTGATTGTGGTGGATGGTGGTAGTGTGTGTGGTGGATGGTGGTAGTGAGTGTGGTGGGTGGTGGTCGTGACTGTGGTGAATGGTGGTGGTAGGCAGGTGTAATGGTTAGTATATGTGTGTGGTACTGTAGGTAAGTGTAAATATAACACACATTACCACACACACCACTCTGATCACACTCACTACCACACACACCACTCTGATCACACTCACTACCACACACACCACTCCTCGGGACTCAGGTGTACACGAAGGAGATGAACACCTTGACCTCTCACCTTTGCACTTACCTGGCGTGGGCCTTATATGTTGGAGCCTCATTCATGGCATTATTCTTTCTTCAATACTCAAAGTTAATTCATTTATGCATCCTGGGATTAAGGTCTTAGTGTTTCAGGTGATTTTGAAACAAGTAGCGGTGGTTTGTGTCTTGTTTAATGTGAATAGTCGTGTAATATATATTGGGTGTCCCAGAAAAATGTCGCTCCTTGTCTCACTCCCTCCTTCCCTGCCTGCACCCCGAGACACTGTGAGTCTTAGGGAGGAAGGCAGGGTCATTTTTCTGGGACACTCTCAAAAATTTCTCCTTCCTCTACTCACTATATCTACATGTGAGGGTAATATTCTCCTTTGTATTTTAAGGGTGATGCTAACACTTACATCTGACGGGGTAGGAGATCGGGTATGTCGGGGGGGGGGGGGGTCACTTACCTGCGGCAGGTGTGTGTGTCAGGTGATAGGAAATTCTATCCCTGTAAGTACTTTTTCTCATGTACTTTCTCTCATCAACGGGATCAATATACCTCATAACGAAATCCTTTTGTCCTTTCAGCTCCAAACTTCATTCACCCCTTGAGTACCATATCTTAACCCCTTGAGTACGTCTGTCAAAGGGTTAAACACATAGGTGTAAAAAATACTCTTTCCACGTCCAGAGATTCACTGTTTAGACACAATTGACCGAATTAATGGTGAGATAATGGGGATTTATCTAAAGCTGGTAGGGTTAATGTGGTGGCGTGGAACTGTGGTGTGGCGTGGAACTGTGATGTGGCGTGGAAGTGTGGTGTGGCGTGGAACAGTGCCTGGCGTGGAACTGTGGTGTGGCGTGGAACTGTGGTGTGGTGTGGAACTGTGATGTGGCGTGGAAGTGTGGTGTGGCGTGGAACAGTGCCTGGCGTGGAACTGTGGTGTGGCGTGGAACAGTGCCTGGTGTGGAACTGTGGGTTGCGTGGAACTGTGGGTGGCGTGCAACAGTGCCTGGCGTGGAACTGTGGTGTGGCGTGGAACTGTGGTGTGGCGTGAAACTGTGGGTGGCGTGCAACAGTGGGTTGCGTGGAACAGTGGTGTGGCGTGGAACTGTGGTGTGGTGTGGAACAGTGCCTGGCGTGGAACTGTGGGTGGCGTGCAACAGTGCCTGGCGTGGAACTGTGCTCGTGGGTCTATATACACAGGTAAATGAAACTAAAGATTAATTTCATCCACATATTCTGAGGGAAATATTGTTCACTCCCAGGTGACGGTGTTGTACTGTATGAATGGTCAGTGTGGTTAATGATTCATCTGGTTCATGTGTGGTTAGCGTGAGAGTTGGGTCCCTGGTGTGTGTTGTGGTGGTAGTGTTGCGTAAGTGTTGTGGTGGTAGTGTTGCGTAAGTGTTGTGGTGGCGTGGTATGTTGGTGGCTGGTTCCTGAGTGTTTTCGTACTGTGGAGGTGTTAGTTGTAGTGGTGTGTTGTCAGATGTGTGATAGAAGCACAGTTGTCAGGTGTGTGTGTGGTAGAGGTGGCAGGAGGTAGTGTACCCAGGTGTGTGGTAGAGGTGGAAAGAGGTAGTTTTGCCAGGTGTGTGGTAGAGGTGGAAAGAGGTAGTGTTGCCAGGTGTGTGGTAAAATTGGCAGGAGGTAGTGTTGCCAGGTGTGTGGTAGAGGTGGCAGGAGGTAGTGTTGCCAGGTGTGTGGTAGAGGTGGCAGGAGGTAGTGTTGCCAGGTGTGTGGTAGAGGTGGCAGGAGGTAGTGTTGCCAGGTGTGTGGTAGAGGTGGCAGGAGGTAGTGTTGCCAGGTGTGTGGTAGAGGTGGCAGGAGGAAGTGTTGCCAGGTGTGTGGTAGAGGTGGCAGGAGGTAGTGTTGCCAGGTGTGTGGTAGAGGTGGCAGGAGGTAGTGTTGCCAGGTGTGTGGTAGAGGTGGCAGGAGGTAGTGTTGCCAGGTGTGTGGTAGAGGTGGAAGGAGGTAGTGTTGCCAGGTGTGTGGTAGAGGTGGCAGGAGGTAGTGTTGCCAGGTGTGTGGTACAGGTGGCAGGAGGTAGTGTTGCCAGGTGTGTGGTAAAGGTGGCAGGAGGTAGTGTTGCCAGGTGTGTGGTAGAGGTGGCAGGAGGTAGTGTTGCCAGGTGTGTGGTAGAGGTGGCAGGAGGTAGTGTTGCCAGGTGTGTGGTAGAGGTGGAAGGAGGTAGTGTTGCCAGGTGTGTGGTAGAGGTGGCAGGAGGTAGTGTTGCCAGGTGTGTGGTAGAGGTGGCAGGAGGTAGTGTTGCCAGGTGTGTGGTAGAGGTGGCAGGAGGTAGTGTTGCCAGGTGTGTGGTAGAGGTGGCAGGAGGTAGTGTTGCCAGGTGTGTGGTAGAGGTGGAAAGAGGTAGTGTTGCCAGGTGTGTGGTAGAGGTGGCAGGAGGTAGTGTTGCCAGGTGTGTGGTAGAGGTGGCAGGAGGTAGTGTTGCCAGGTGTGTGGTAGAGGTGGCAGGAGGTAGTGTTGCCAGGTGTGTGGTAGAGGTGGCAGGAGGTAGTGTTGCCAGGTGTGTGGTAAGGTGGCAGAGGTAGTGTGCCAGGTGTGTGGTAGAGGTGGCAGGAGGTAGTGTTGCCAGGTGTGTGGTAGAGGTGGCAGGAGGTAGTGTTGCCAGGTGTGTGGTAGAGGTGGCAGGAGATAGTGTTGCCAGGTGTGTGGTAGAGGTGGCAGGAGGTAGTGTAGCCAGGTGTGTGGTAGAGGTGGCAGGAGGTAGTGTTGCCAGGTGTGTGGTAGAGGTGGCAGGAGGTAGTGTTGCCAGGTGTGTGGTAGAGGTGGCAGGAGATAGTGTAGCCAGGCGCCCAAAAACTTTAACGAGCGCCATAACTTCTGACGTGTGAAAAAAAAATGAGACTTGGGCGTGTCGGGATAAAACGGTGCCATTAAAAAGTGGATTATACACACACACACACACACACACACACACACACACACGTAATTAAAAGATAGAGAAAAAAATTTAAGTGTTTTCCTAAAGTACTCCAAACGTACAAACTAATGTGTGTATTTTTTGTAGTACAGTGTAAAATGTACTACAACAGGTATATCAGTACTTACCTGACGTGTGTACCTCGACCTGTCTGGGGAAGAGTAATGAATTTGTTTTTTTTGTAGTGACTTAAATGTTTATACACTTATACAACTCTCTATCCTCATATTTCAGGGTTGATTTACCTGAGTGGTGACATAATATTTTTTTTATTCATCAAAATATTCTTTGGTTAACATCTGTGGACAGGTAATTGCCATACAGAGGTAAATAAATGTAAAACACTCTTATTCTTTAAGTTTATTTCGGTTTAATTTGTTATCGTAGTTAAAACATCATCTTATTAACTAGTAAGATCAAGTGTTCTAAGAAGGTGGTTTTTTCCTAACACAGAGTAAACTTAACGCCAAATCCTGTGCTAATTACTATCCTCCTCTGTTTTGGGCAGTTTTGAACACAAGTTGAACAATAGTAAAGGAGTGTAATCAGACCTGACGTGTGAACATTCTAAATGGGATGTTATATATATATGTGTTTTTTGTAGATTCATTTAGAGTTCTGGACCCTTGGGCTTTGTAGAGGTGTGGTAGGGTGTAGAGGTGTGGTAGGGGTGTAGAGGTGGGTAGATATGTAGAGGCGTGGTATGGGTGTAGTAGGGGTGGTAGAGGTGTGGTAGGTATGTAGAGGCGTGGTAAGGGTGTAGAGGTGGTGGGGTAAGAGGAGGGGTGTGGGGGTAGAAGGGCGGTAGGGGTGTAGAGGTGGTAGGGGTGGAGAGGTAAGGGTTAGTGTGGTAGCTGTTGTGGCATCCTTGTCATACCATCACATGCATACAGGTGTATCAGCACGCACTACTCCTGCAGGTAATGATATCACGTTATCTAAGGCCAGTGATCCCATACAACATAGTGTTACATGTTGAAAAACCCACAATAAGATTATAATCAACATTACCCCCCCCCCCCTCTCCCTGACAACACACACACACACACACACACACACACGTTCACTGTACATGGCTGGAATAATGACGGGAGGACAGACGTACAATGATACACCACTGTTGAAAATACCACGATTAATTAGCTCGTGGGGGCTTGTTTTTTTTGTTTTTTTTAGAACTCCTTTTTACCGGGTGTGTACCTACGAGCCCCGGTAATCCACAAGTCACCCCGGTTAGTTTTGTTTACGTCGTGCATGAGGTGGAACTAGCAGCCCCGGGGGGAAGAATCTTACTCACAGATTAAGCCAGATGATAACTTGAACTGTGTTGTGAATTACTCTACAATGGACGATATGCTTTCTGTTGCCTCTCGGTGTTCCAGAGGGGGATTAAGAGGTTGTTTTTGGCCGTGTGTGTGTGTGTACGCTTTTGTGTTTTTCTTTACTTGCTTTGTGCGCCGCGTGTTTTACTACATATGTTTATAAGCACCTGGGTGTGTTTTTATTCACGTGTTTTATATAACCCCGTGTGTTTCATTATCAAAAGTTATTATAAAATACATTAAAACACATATTATTTAAAGTCAACAGCAGTAGGAGAACCGCCCCACAGATCACAACAATTAAAGGCACTAAAACCCAACTTTGGTCGTGGGGCGCCAAGCTGTGGGAGTAAGTTTAAATAGCCAGTAAACTTCGCGCTAAGCTGCCCCGCCCCGGGACCCTGGTGTAGAGGGGACCATTTACGCCACAACAACACTGACTTTATCGTGGGAAAACGGCACTTTTTCTCAAGAGGCGAATGGCGCATAAAATCTCCATGCTGGTGCTGTGACTACTGTGTGGAGAGGTTTTTGTGTGTCTTAGTTTAAATGTTAATTCCCATAGCTGGGAAGAGACGCCGCCGTACTGTATGTCTTTGTGTGAGGTGTTGTGGAGATGTGGTGGCTAGGTGCTTGGCTGCCTTTGTTGGTGTCCTGGCCGGCTCCCATAGTCTAGATTCTCAAACCTTCGTGTATTATATATGTCTTGGAAACTTGAGGTGTGGAGGAATATAGCACACACACACACACACACACACACACAAACACACACACACACAGCACATGTTGATCGTAACACAGGATTCTCAAAAACTTTCCTGTGCCACTATTTACTACTACTGCTGGGGATAGGGTCAGTGTAAAGTTTTCTTGGAGTTTGTTCATTGTTAGGTTAGGTTAGGATAGGTTAGGTTAGGATAGGTTAGGTTAGGATAGGTTAGGTTAGGATAGGTTAGGTTAGGATAGGTTAGGTTAGGTTAGGTTAGGTTAGGATAGGTTAGGTTAGGATAGGTTAGGTTAGGTTAGGTTAGGTTAGGATAGGTTAGGTTAGGTTAGGTTAGGTTAGGTTAGGTTAGGATTTGGGGTTTTCTTAGTTCTCCACCCACCTCCTATATCGACGTCTCCCCTGGCGCTGCTAATCTGAAGCTTTTCATTTTGTCTTATCTCACTAAGTCGCTGTTTCCTCGCACAATCTCCCTCACCCCTCACCGTATCTTCCTCGTGACTCTCTCTCTCTCTCTCTCTCTCTCTCCTAGCGCTTGCGAAATCCCATCACACACCGGTAGTGGTCATACGCAGCCACAATCTCCCTCCACATATCCTCTCTCTCTCTCTCTCTGTCTCTGTCTCTCTCTCCTTCCCTTCTTCCCTCCCTCCCACTCCCTCCTTCCTTCCCTCTCCCCCTCCGCCCCCATGTCTTCAGTATGAAAGAGACACGGCCTCGCCTCACATCAAAACACAGCACAGGGAGCCAAGCAAATTACCCTGGGATCCCATTGGTCGGTCGGGCGTTTTCTCTACAATTTCCCTCGTCCACCGGTGATGTTATTGTACAAAGCTCCTGTAAATGCGCCAGTGCTCAGGGATGGTCGCCTCTCTGAGTGAAATAATTACGTTTACTGTTTAATTGTTTACTGTTTACTTATTATAATTATGTATGTTGTGTAGGGGTTGAGTGTGAGTATAGGACATAGGTGTTTGTAGATCCGTAAACAATCTTTTAGGTGTAGATGGATTTACAGGTGTAGATATTAAGACAGGGACAGGTGTGAGTCCAGGTATATATGTACACAGACAGGACAGGTGTGAGTATAGGTATATACGTACACAGACAGAAGTAAAGGTATATACGTACACAGTCAGACACAATGTTAGTCGAGAAATATGTAATACAGTGCCAGGACACGCACAGTTATTACGCAAATACATGTAAGAGGACAGTTATAATTACAGTCCAGATACAAGTATGTGAATTGTGTAGTTTATGTATTCTGTATTTTAAATCTATTCATTACTTATTTGTTTATCATTTAATTCTTATCAATTCATTAGTTATTTTAATTATTGTATTTTTTTATTATGTTATATTCTTATCAATATTCATATTTTTTATTAGATATTTTAATCCTTATATTATATCTCCATCACCATCCTCCCTCCCCACCTTCTTCCCCTCACCCTTCCCACCTTCTTCCCCTCACCCTCACCCTCACTCTCTCTCCCCCTTCCCCACAACCACCCCCCAAACTCTCTACCCCCCCTCCCCCCACCCCACCCACTTTGCGCCAGCATCCCATTTTTGGACAATGCTATGCCCACCTCCCCTTTGGACCCCCTACCTGATCCGGCCATTAGAGGGGACGCTTTTACCGCTGGTTTTTCCCCTCAACGGTTGTCATAGTTAAGCGTTTTCCTGATGAATTAGCGTCCCCTCGTGGCCATTTAAACCAACACCCCCTCCCCCACTTCCCTCCCACCTCCTTACCTCCCTCCCCCTTTCCTCACTTCCCTCCCCCCCTTCTCTCACTCGCCCCCCCTTCCCTCACTCGCCCCCCCCTTCCCTCACTCCCCTCTCCCCTTCCCTCACTCCCCTCTCCCCTTCCCTCACTCCCCTCTCCCCTTCCCTCACTCGCCCCCCCCTTCCCTCACTCGCCCCCCCCTTCCCTCACTCGTCCCCCCTTCCCTCACTCGCCCCCCCTTCCCTCACTCGCCCCCCCTTCCCTCACTCGCCCCCCCTTCCCTCACTCGCCCCCCTTCCCTCACTCGCCCCCCCTTCCCTCACTCGCCCCCCTTCCCTCACTCGCCCCCCCTTCCCTCACTCGCCCCCCCTTCCCTCACTCCCCCCCCCTTCCCTCACTCCCCTCCCCCCCTTCCCTCACGCCCCCCCCGTCACTCTATTCACCATTCCACACCCCGTCATCAATACCTTTCATTCCACAGCCTAAGACGAGAGTGGCTGGCAAATGGTCTCGTTCGACCCTTTTTTTTTTGTTCGTTCGGTAATCCGTTTCGTTCTTTCCTCGAGTTTACCAGATTGTAGGGAGCTCGAGGGGGGGGGGGGGGTCTTATCTGTGTATTAATGATTTATGTTGATTATTTTTGTGTTTTTATCGTTTTGTTTCATCATTCGGTTGTTTATTTAGATTTTACACACACACACACACACACACACACACACACACACACACACACACACATACTCTGACTGCTGGTATCTTGTCATTTTTAAGCTTAATTACAACTAGTCTCTCCTCCTGTTCAATTATTGGTGATGCTCTACCTGTCCCTTTTACCTGTCCACCCCGTCTTGTACCTGTCTATCTGTGTATTTCTCACCTGTCCACCCTGTTTTGTACCTGTCTTGTACCTCTCTCATCTGTCCACCCCGTCTTGTACCTGTCTCACCTGTCCGCCTATCTCACCTGTTACCTGAAGGACTCATTTAACATATTTTTTCTCGTATAATTATCCTCCTCCCTCCCATAATACAGTTTCTCTTCCATAATCATCACCACCATTTGTTTTCTCTTCCATAATCATCATCACCATTTGCTCTCTGTATGTACTCATTCGCTTTAGTTCCTTCAAAAACAAACTTTGTAAATCTCCTTGAATTCTTGTGGCAGATTTTCCTCCTATCTCATCTTTTTGTTGATTGGTATATGATTATGTATTTTAGTCTGGTCTCTCTCTCTCTCTCTCTCTCTCTCTCTCTCTCTCTCTCTCTCTCTCTCTCTCTCTCTCTCTCTCTCTCTCTCTCTCTCTCCAATTGAAGTTCAGTACCTCCAAAAAACTATCTGTTCTTGGGGTGATCGATGAGTTTCCGAATGAACACTGTGACTCCTGTTTTCTCGGTAGGGTTGTCAAAATCCTTCGTCCGTTGTGTCATATTTTCTCAATACCTAACCTAACCTAACCTAACCTAACCTAAACCTAACCTAACCTAACCTAACCTAAACCTAACCTAATTGTCAACCTTATATATGTATGTTATATCTTGTCCTAATTATAGCATTTTTATAACACTTGTAAAGAATTTATCGTAATAATTCTCTGTGAAATTTTTAATCGGATTAAAATTATCCCAAGGTATTAACATTAAGACTCACTTAGAGGCTCTTTTAATAGACTTAAGCTCTTGAAGAAAGACTCAGTGATACGTGTAAGGTAGAGGCTGAGACTTGGGGAGGTGTAGAGACTGAGAGAAGAAACTAAGAAAGAGAAACAAGTTTATTTTTATTACTCACAACATAAACACAAAATTCATACCCCACCTCCCTCCTCCCCCACCTCCCTTCCCCCCACCTCCCTTCCCCCCACCTCCCTTCCCCCACCCCTCCCCCCTTCCCCACCCCCCTCCCCTCCCCCCCACCCCCACAAAAATTAGATAAATGGGGACGATTGAGAGATGAAACAAGAGAAGATAAGAGAAAAATGAGAAGATTGATGAGACTCTATCTGACATGACACGAGCTCATAATACTCAGTGATAAGAGAAGGGAAAGAATGAGAGGGAGAGGGAAAAATTCAGTGGAAAAGGGAGAAGAATGAATGGAAGAGAGGCCGAGAGACAATGGAGAATGACAAGGAGAGGAAATAATACAAAGACTGATGAATCTGTGGAATAAAGGAGAGAAGAAGGAGAGGGAAATGATAGAAAGGGCGATGAATCTATGAAGAAAGAATGGGAAGAAGGAAAGCAAACACGGAGAGAAAAAAAATACAAAAGTGATGTATCTATGAAGAATGGAGGAGGAGAAGGAGAGGAAAAAATAGAACGAGGGATGCCAAGGAAGGGAGAAATAAGGGAGGGAAGAAAGTGGGAAAAATGTAATCCATTAAGACGACGCCCACTGTGTGCATCCAGACCATCACTTGAGCGTGGCCATGGACTCACTCCTTCCAAGAAAAGTCTCGTACCTTGGAGAGTATAATATGAAGTGGTAGAGGCGGGAGGTAGCAGGGTGGAAGATGAGGGGGAGGTGAGGGTAGCAGGGTGGAAGATGAGGGGGAGGTGAGGGTAGCAGGGTGGAAGATGAGGGGGAGAGGGTAGCAGGGTGGAAGATGAGGGGGAGGTGAGGGTAGCAGGGTGGAAGATGAGGGGGAGAGGGGGAGGTGAGGGTAGCAGGGTGGAAGATGAGGAGGAGAGGGGGAGGTGAGGGTAGGAGGTTGGAAGATCAGGAAGAGGAAGAAGTAGGGTGAAGGAGGAAAGAGGAACAGGAGGTAGAGGTAGAGTGTGTAGGTCAGAGTGCATGGAGAGGAGGAGTGGAGGGAAGAGGTGAAGATAGAGGTAGAAGTCATGAAAAGTTGCAGGAGGGGGAGGGAGGAGGAGGAGGATGATGATGATGTGTAGGCGTCGACGAAGGTGTGAGAGGTGATGGTCGTGAGTGGGATGATGGTGGTGGTGGTGAGTGGGATGATGGTGGTGATGGTCGTACATGGGATGATGGTGGTGGTGGTAAGTGGGATGATGGTGATGGAGAGTGTGGTGAAAAATCTCAAGAGTGACGACAAGGTGTAAAATATCTTAAGATTTTGGAATATCAACAACAATATTTTTTCCAAGAAGTTTTTGATCACCTTGAGAGACGAAACAAAATTCTTTAAAAAATGTACATCATCTCTAGGAACACCCGAAGCTGGCAAGACCTTACATATTCTGACCTGATTCATCAAACACTGGTATAATAATTCTTCTTTAACTAGGTGATGAGGAGACACATCTTGTTTTACGGCAATTGTTCAGCTGTATGCGATTTTTGTCCACGATCCAGTGATTATTACCTAGAGGAGGAAGGTCACCTGGGGGTTAATTAACACAGTTAGTCTCACCTTTACCTGTTGCCCTCCACCTGGTGCTGGCGTCACTATTGGTCGATATCTTTAACACAACGTTTAGTGGATTCCAAGAGTTTTTTTGTTTTTTTTAGGGGATTTTTATTCTCGCTCTTAAATACAGGTGAATGTAGTGTAATCCTTGTCCGTCCGTCCGTGTTGGTGTACTTCTGTCCTTACATACCACCTGACGTTTCCCAAGCAGTCGTACCGCACCTACAGTACATATTGCTGAGTACTGTAGGACACTGTAGTAAACATATGATATTTATTTAGCTTTTGTTAAATTTTGGTTAAGTTTTACGTTTAGTTTTGTTTATATAATTAATACCTTGTAGTTAGTGGGCAAAAGTTGGGCGTCCTTAATCTACGTACGCATTTTTAATCCATTATGTGCTTGATGTGTCACGGACGCTTCTGACTAAGACTGCGGTTGATATCTGCCTAACATAACCTCTAGATGGTATAGACTCAGGCAGCAACAGGGAACAGTACAAGTCATCTACCTTACTGTACTGTACCCGGGAAAATTACGTTCATTCAGTATAATACAACTCATCATTTGAAATAATTTTAACATGAAATTTATCTTTTACTCTCAAATGTGTAATCGTGTTTGGAAAAAAAAAAATATGTACCCTTGTAATATTTCTTAATGACTATATTATTTTTTTCTTTATCTTGATCGTTAAAGTTGTTCAATTATTTTAGTTTAAACACACAAATGTCCTTAACAACTTCAGGTACTTCAGAGTTCAGGCACACACACACACAGACGAAGAAAGGAATGATAGTTACTTTGATACCATGGAACCCGAGTGCAATTCTGAAGGGGGGAAAACTGTGTGACTTTCTCCCATAGCATAGCTCTCTCCCATTGGCGTCATTACGGGCCAGTCACGTTTGTCGGGATAGGTGATGATGGGTGTTGAAATCTGCTAAATGTGGTTGAGACAGAAAGATCGATAAAGGAAGGGTTTAGTGAGCAGGGTAGATTAACTAATGAGTTGAGAGGAGGAAAGATTAATGGGACACGGCATGGAAGCTCTGAATGGAAAGAGGGGTTGTCGAGACTTAAATGACGAAGGATTGATTAATGGGAGGGGGAGGGGGGAGTAAGGGGGTCGGTCAAAGGCGTGCCGGAGAGAGGGGGAGGATGGGTGAGGAGGAGGGGGGAGAGTTGGGGACCTAGTTTGTTGTGTGTATTAGAGGACGAGGATCTCCGACCAATCCTGTATGGAATATTGGAGCATGTGTCTCGTAACGTCGCCAAGGCTGTGTGTAATGGCTGTCGGGAATGGCAAGTAAACAAACGCTCTGGGTCAGGGCTGTAAGCTAAGGTAGGGAGTCAGGGTTGTAAGCTAAGGTAGGGAGTCAGGGTTGTATGCTAAGGTAGGGAGTCAGGGCTGTAAGCTAAGGTAGGGAGTCAGGGTTGTAAGCTAAGGTAGGGAGTCAGGGTTGTAAGCTAAGGTAGGGAGTCAGGGTGTAAGTTAAGGTAGGGAGTCAGGGCTGTAAGCTGAGGTAGGGAGTCAGGGCTGGGAGAGAGAGAGAGAGAGAGAGAGAGAGAGAGAGAGAGAGAGAGAGAGAGAGAGAGAGAGATTAACCAAACAACATATCATTGAAAAATTATAGTATAAAGACTTGTATTGTTAGGGACTGGGTGGCCTTCCTGGTCCTTGAGTACAGCTGTGACTGGCCCCACATAGTGAAGCCTTACACAGGGAGAGACACACGCTGTGCCACCTGTCCTGTTAGAGCGGCTAATGACGAGTAATGCTCCGGGTCATTAGGGTCGAATATACTCCTGCAGTCAAACGTTATGTGAAATAAGATAATAAACGCGAAAAAAATATACGTAACATTAACACGAAAATTCTCTCTCTCTCTCTCTCTCTCTCTCTCTCTCTCTCTCTCTCTCTCTCTCTCTCTCTCTCTCTCTCTCTCTCTCTCTCTCTCTCTCTCTCTCTCATCACCATTCCATTTCCCTCACTGACTCTCTCATCCTATCCTTGTGCCTTATCTTCTCTCCTCTTCCCTCACCTATTCCTCCATCTGTTCTCTTCCCTCACCTTCTTCCCTCACTCTCTTCCCTCACTCTCTTCCCTCACTCTCTTCCCTCACTCTCTTCCCTCACTCTCTTCCCTCACTCTCTTCCCTCACTCTCTTCCCTCACTCTCTTCCCTCACTCTCTTCCCTCACTCTCTTCCCTCACCCTCTTCCCTCACTCCATCATCGATCCCTCCACCTTTTTCTTTCCCATCACCTCCAACACTCCTCCCACTTCTCCACCATCTTTGTACCCTCCTCCTCCTCCATCGTTCAGGGGCTCACCACAAGAGAGTGCAGTCCGGAGTTCCACCCTTAGTCCTGGCAAAGTCACTGCTCGCATGTACGCTTTTCCCTCTGCTTGGCACCTGTGAGAGGGGAGGCGGGCAGCACGGGGTAAATGTGGTAGGTGAATGGACCAGGTGGACTAGAAACACCTCATATCTCTTGTGTGTGTGTGTGTGTGTGTGTGTGTGTGTGTGTGTGTGTGTGTGTGTGTGTGTGATACTTAAATTCCCCCCAAAAATCACATAATCCCAAATATAACACAGGATTTTTTTTATCGTACAATGTTCATTTAAAATCTATGTTTACGCTGGATAAAACTTCAACCCAGTGTGTCAAGTTTTTGGTGGAGTATTTGTCATATTGTCTGTGTGTTTCTGTGTCTGTGTTTGTCATTACGTTTAATCTTGAACTGACAGAGACTAACCCGGTGTGTGGTTTAGTGTGCCCTCTCGCCGTCAGGAGCTATTACTCTCACATGACGCGTGTTACTTGAGGGCTTCTATTTTCAGCTAGTGACTTAAGCTTCTGGAATAGCCATGTTTACTGTCACTTACTCAACTTAACATCAGGATTGTTTGTTGTCACTTTCCTAAATGTTTACTGTCACTTACTCAATTTAACATCAAGATTGTTTGCTGTCACTTTCCGAAATGTTTACTGTCACTTGCAGGAATCATCCGGGTTATTTACCGTCACCAACGCGACAGACATCAAGAACTTAATACCTCAAACACACAGGCCTAAGTATCGAAGACTTCCTGTATCATCATATAGAACAAACTCATACACACAACCTAAAATAATCCCCGTATTATCAAGCCTTCAGACACACACTCACTCAGCAGACAGCCACTCTCTCTCTCTCTCTCTACAAAATCACATTTAATACGGAATTACTCTTCGGGGCCAAAATTCGCTCAGTGCTGATCCAATTTCTCCGCCCGACTTGACTCCCAACCTTGAGCTAACCTTTCCACTTCAACTCGAGCTGTCAGTCAGAGTTGGTCTTCCTCAGTTTCATTTCACATAATCTAATCTTCCCCCGCTGCCTTTATTTTACCTTTAAGTTCATTACTAACTTACTAACGTCATCTGGCTTATCTGAGAACTTCTTCCCCCTTTTTTCTCTCATTTTTTAGAGCTGCCGTCTTGGAAAATAGTGAGCAGTAAAATGTAGATAAAGCAGGAATATGGCAAATTTACACGAGCTGTATAATCGTCCCTTAATACTGCTAATGCACCTGGAACGAGATGCCCCCCGTGGTGAGGGGAGGGGAGGCGTGGCGGTGTCTGGCAGGGCAAGAGTGTCCTCCTGCTGCCAGGGTTCAATTTCGACCTGTTGGTAGGGGTTAATTGATCGCTTGTTGGCAGTAGGTGACTGGCTGGTTGTTGGCAGAGGGTGACTGGCTGGTTGTTGGCAGAGGGTGACTGGCTGGTTGTTGGCAGAGGGTGACTGGCTGGTTGTTGGCAGAGGGTGACTGGCTGGTTGTTGGCAGAGGGTGACTGGCTGGTTGTTGGCAGAGGGTGACTGGCTGGTTATTGGCAGAGGGTGACTGGCTGGTTGTTGGCAGAGGGTGACTGGCTGGTTGTTGGCAGAGGGTGACTGGCTGGTTGTTGGCAGAGGGTGACTGGCTGGTTGTTGGCAGAGGGTGACTGGCTGGTTGTTGGCAGAGGGTGACTGGCTGGTTGTTGGCAGAGGGTGACTGGCTGGTTGTTGGCAGAGGGTGACTGGCTGGCTGTTGGCAGAGGGTAACTGACTAGTTTTTGGCCAGAAAGTTGACTGTAATTTTGCCCGCGTAGTATCATGGTCCGCAGTAATGACAGGTCAGGAACACTGGTAATTGAAAGGTGTGTTCTCACATGTTGGCATTCAGGTGACGTCACAGGGGTAAGGACACGAGCCCCCCCCCCCCCCCCAGAAGGTCCTGTGGTAAGTTTTCCCTCAGTTAGATACGTGAGGTAACATCGAACACACTTCCCTCAAAACAAAACATTATTACCATGATTTAAGCGGCCATGGTTGGTTTTCTCTTCAGCGCCTCTGCAACAGGCCCGTAGAAGCAGCGTCAGACGAAGGTTCGCCCGCATCGTATACTTACACTGACGCTTTTACGGTGTGAACATTTTGTGTCAGGCTACAGATTATTCCGATGGGAGAGAAGGAGAGGTGGAGGGGAAGATGGAGAGAGAGATTTATGGAAGGATGGAGAGAGAGAGAGTGATGGAGGGAGGGAGGGAAAATCACATTTGGTTGGCGAAGTGATCCCGGTAAGCCAACAGGCGTTATCGGCTCGCGGCTTCGCTTCCCAGAACTTGATCCTCCTCACAAGGATATTCTGAGAGGGATATCTTTTAGCCTTGCAAGACCAAAGACACGACCACAAAGTTCTTGCAAGCTGCAGCAAGTCGATCAATACTCGAGGGTGGTGGTGGTGTCTGTCTGTCTTGGTGGGTCGCTCGCCTGCAGGGTTTTCCCGAGACAGGAGACAATAGTATTAGTGTGACAATGTGTTCCGGAGTGTGTGGCTCCGTAGGTACTGCTTACATGCTGAGTTGCTTTATAGATCACTTTTTGTAGTAGTAGTGGTGGTAGTGGTGTGGTGGTAGTGGTGTGGTGGTAGTAGTATTAGTAGTATTTGTAGTACAATAGTAGTAGTGAAGAGCCACGCGTAAAAGGATTAATGTCTGAATGAGGTTAGGATTCTCGGCTGTTTTTCATGTATTTGTTATCGTTATGCAGGAGAGAGTGGAGCAGAATTCGAAGCTGTTCTCAAAATCTGACCCGTAAGCTGTTTTCCGGATTTTATTTTTTTTCAGGGAGGAAGGAAACTTGATATCTGAGTAATCACATAAACGGATAAATATATTGATTTTTTTTTTGGGGGGGAGGGTTCTTGAGAGAGAGGTATTAGATAGAATAACTTGCCTTATGGGTCCTCAAATTACCTGTGATACTCGTAAATTATTAACACACTCACCTGGTGATACACTATACAGGTAAATTATAAATACACTCACCTGGTGATACACAATACAAGGTAATATTTAATAACTCTGCAGATTTACTGTAGCGAATACTGTTGAAAGGTCATTTTCCGAGCTACACAGAATGGAGCACAGCTCATTGTATTCATGACATTAACATTTATAATATTTACTGAATTTTTCCCTTAATGAAGTCGTTTCAAAGACAACGACTCGCTTTTAACATTGAGTGTCCAAAAAAAAAAATAGGACAGACTTTTTTGTCCTTGTACCTAAGTGAACCATAACAGAATTGAGTTTTTTTTCATGTTTTAGTTCTAATATATTGACGAAGTAATGGTGTAGTTGTTATTAATATTGTTGTTGTTGTTCCTCCGCCGTTTGAATTTTTTTAGCGCCAAGGTAGAGTCATATTTCCCTCAGCAAAATTCACAAATTGACCACAAATAATAATCAGGAGTATTTACGAGGCATCAGCTGTCATGTGGTGTAGGTGAGTGGAGTAAGTGATGATGACGCAGTATTGTTTTATACACACACACACACGTACAGTGGCCTCAGTTGTCCAAGGTGTGTTCTGTGATGGCCAACTCCGTGTGATTTCCTCCTCCTCCTCCTCCTCCTCCTCCTCCTCTCTCTCTCACCTTCCACCCCTTCATGATCCTCCATCCTCTTCCAGTTCATCTCCCTCATCCTTTTCGTTTCTCTCCTTGTGTCTCCCTTTTTCTTTCTTTTTCTGTTTTTTCCTTCACTTCCTCTTTGTCACCGTCCCACAACTCTCCTCTTTTCTCTCACCTGCTCACTGACTTCTGACCTCCTCTTCTTTCCTCCTTCTCCTCTTCCCTCTCATATCTTCCTCCTTTCACTAACTCTCTCTCCATTGTCTTTTCCCTTGACTTATTCCCCTCCTTCCCATCTCCCCTCCCCCATCTCCCCCTCCCCTCCCATCTCCCCTCCCCTCCCTCCCCACGTCAAACCTCAGAGGGCGACTCATGGGATACCAAGGTGTCAGCTGAGTGACACGGAATTATTGATAGAGATTGAGGTATAGGTTGACGGTGAGGTGAGGTGAGGTGAGGTGAGGTGAGGTGAGGTGAGGTGCTCCCTGCCCAGGTGACAAGACTCTTGTCCTGTCTCCCGTCCTCCCGGAGATGATGAAGTACCTGACAAGTTGAGCTGAAGTTGTTCCTGTCATATTGACGGAGGGAGACGGGGAGGAGGAAGAGAGTGAGGGGAGGAGGAGGAAGAGGGGAATGGAGGGGAAGAGAAAGAGAGGAAGTGAGGGGAGGAGGAAGAGGGGAAGGGAGGGGAGGAGGAAGAGGGGAAGGGAGGGGAGGAGGAAGAGAGGAAGGGATGGGAGAGACGAGATACCTTAATCATACAATGGGATGGGATAGGATGGGTGGTCCAAGTAGCCTGGGACAGTCATGTGTGTCTAGGGTAGAATTTTAGTATTGGGATCTGATCGTAACTCTGGTATTTAATCGTTATACATCAGAATGCGCTGGGGTACGGCCAGAATACGCTGGGATACGGCCAGAATACGCTGGGATACGGTCAGAATACGCTGGGATACGGTCAGAATACGCTGGGATACGGCCAGAATACGCTGGGATACGGCCAGAATACGCTGGGATACGGTCAGAATACGCTGGGATACGGCCAGAATACGCTGGGATACGGTCAGAATACGCTGGGATATGATCGTAACGCATTGGGATGCTATCGTTACACTGAGATTCAATCAAAACACTGGGGCGTGTATCATACCCGACGAGGGGGGGGGGGGGGGGGGGGGGGAAAGGGGGGAGGGGGGAAACTCATACGTCACCACGCAGCAGCTAAACGTAATCTGCTCACTTTTGACAACCTCACGAACACAACAAATTTGTGAACCAGATTTGCAACTGCAGATTTGTGTGGATAAAAGCTTGTAACTGTTGAAAATCCCCCCCCCCTTCCCCCCTCCCCCCTCCCCCCTCCCCCCCTCCCCCCCAAAACAAAAATGCTACCCAGCTTGGCAGTATTTCACTTGTGTTCAAATTGTTCGTTTATGCACATTTGTATATATTTATATTTGTGTGTGTTTGTGTTTGTGTGTTTGTTATTAACGTATAGAGATCATGAGCTCCACACGGTAAAAAACAAAACAAAAACAACATCAGGTTACAGTATGATGCGATTTTTTTTTATTTTTATATATATATATTTTTTTTAGCTCCCAATTGGTGCGAAAAAATGAGTTGACGTCATGTTTTAGGGTGAATATTTTTCCGGTTGGGTTAGGTTAGGTTGGGTTAGGTTGGGTTAGGTTAGGTCAGGTCAGGTCAGGTCTAGCTGCTTTGGTGATACTGTATTTAATTTGAGGTGAAATAAGGTATAGTACAGTATATGTCTGTCTGTCTGTCTGTCTGTCTGTCTGTGTGTCTATCTGTCTCACTCACCACCAAGACATAGTACCTCTTAATAGTGATGTTATTTTTAATACTGTCACCCGTCAAGAACCAACACATGTGATCTGTTTGTCTGTGTGAGATTGTAAATGTGTAAATACGGCTCTTGTGTGAGATTGTAAATGTGTAAATACGGCTCTTGTGTGAGATTGTAAATGTGTGAATACGGCTCTTGTGTGAGATTGTAAATGTGTGAATACGGCTCTTGTGTGAGATTGTAAATGTGTAAATACGGCTCTTGTGTGAGATTGTAAATGTGTAAATACGGCTCTTGTGTCATGATTGTCATTGACGTTATTTATTTATTACCGATGGAGAGACAGCCATTGAGGGGAATAAACTAGCCTTCAGCATCCTTTATACGTGAGGCCTAAATAAATAAAATAAAATAATGATGCCAACTGCTCCATAGGCGTTTATAAGTAAGCCAAGTGACACTGTATATAAGACTGGTCCTAAAGATTATACGACTGGCAGTACAGTATAGATTGGCATGGTATTTAGGATTGGCACTATAGTTAAAGTTGGCACTATAGTTAAGGTTGGCACTATGGTTAAAGTTGGCACAATAGTTAAGGTTGGCACTATAGTTAAAGTTGGCACTATAGTTAAGGTTGGCACTATGGTTAAAGTTGGCACTATAGTTAAGGTTGGCACTATGGTTAAAGTTGGCATCACCTCCTGTTGGGTAATTGGGAACTCTCTCTGTGGCCGATTAAATTCGTCTGGCGTTAACCAAATAGAATATTAAAAGTGGCGTCTCATAGCGAAGAGGTTAAGGACAGAGTATTATTGTCACATTCAAGACTGTTGGAATACAAGTGTTCTGGTTGGCTTGTACCTCACACGCTCACCAGGTATGAAAAAAACTTACCCACGGATATTACCAACTTTTATCCAATTTCCTGTTGGCGCTAAAATATTTCGCTACAATTCTAAAACTTCAAATTTAAATTCTTTTGGGAATAATTCCTCGGAATCCTATTTTTTGGGGGGTTCTTTTTATTTTACCATTTTGATACGGGGTCACTGAGGCGCTGAACGAGTGGGGGAGGTGACGAGTGGGACGAGACACGTGAGAGGGAAAGCGATTTAAGGGCAGTGACATGCTGACGAATTTTGCTGACATGAGAGAGAAAGCGATAAAGGGCAGTGACATGCTGACGAAATTTGCTGACATGGGAGAGAAAGCGATAAAGGGCAGTGACATGCTGACGAATTTTGCTGACATGAGAGAGAAAGCGATAAAGGGCAATGACATGCTGACGAATTTTGCTGACATGAGAGAGAAAGCGATGAATAAAAAAAACCCCAGAAAAATTGAAAAAATAGACGAAACAGACACAGGGTGAACAGAGAACGAAGAGTAAAAAATATTGAAGTAAAAGAGACGAGAGAGAAAGAGACGGGCAGTATTAAAGACACGTGAGGTAAGGAAGGGTTATGAGATTTCTAACAGGATGAAAAAGGAAGAGAAAAAAGAAAATTAATAAAAAAAGGACAGATGGAAGAAAAAAACATGGGATGGAAAATTAAAATAAATGTAAAAATAACAAAAATAAACAAAGATAATTACAAATAAACTGTCTCGTATAATTCTTCTTTATCATCGTGTTGTTTTTATTGTGTTTATTTAAGTTCTCTTCAATTCTCTATTCGTAGTGAGTCAGAAAGGTTCTGTTCAGAGCATTTGTCGCTTTGTATATCGTGAGAGGAAAAAAACTGATCTAGAAATTGTGTTTATTTCTACGTGTTTTTGTTAATTTTTGTTTATTTGTTATTCTCGTTGTTATTTCCTCTTCCTTTGAATTTTCTATTTTTCTTGAGTCAGGGAAGGGTGGAAGAAGAGTACAGAATAAGGGATATGTAAAAACCACATTGTGTTATAGTTTTCGTAAAATAGTGTTATTTCAGTGAATAATTTAATTAATATCATGTTGACCTAAACAGGATATAAAAAAAGGGACATGTTAGAAAATAGTGAGATGAAAACTGTCGGGTGATTCTTTCGTGGGTGAAAAGTGAACGGATAAAACTCTGGGCCAGAATGAGGGAGGGCGCAGGGGACACATCCAAGGGTTCCGGGTTGGCCTGTTGCCATACTCGAGGCGGGTCTGGCTCCCTGGATAACTCTTGTAAAGACTCGCCAACATCACCACAAGAACACTCTGACCAACAGGTGAGTGAGAGCACCGGCCTCCCCCCTCTCGTGCTCCTACAGGGTGCCACTCCCTCACAGCACACCATCCTTGTCACCCTTGCTTCTTGTGAGGAAAATATAACTGGGACTTGTGACCAAATGGAACACAAAAGTAGTGTTTCTGGTGTTGCTGAGTGTAGTGGTAAGAAAAAGGAAGTGTTGCGTGGTAAGCAGAAAGAGTTGGGAGGGAAGAGAAACACAGGTATAAGTATAAACAAAGTTAATTCTGGGAACACAAGACCTCGTGTTGTTGTTGTTGACAGTGAGTGCAGCGTCCTCCCTCGAGCGTCGTGTATTCCTAACCTCGGTGGCCCAACAGCTGTGTATTTTGATGAAGTTAGTGTCCAGGATAGTTGTGGTGTACAGGGGCGGCCAAGTGGACCATATTACCCGGCCTGCCCTCACTGTCCTCCTGACCTTGTACACAACACACCCCCGCCCCGTGTAAGGGATGGGCGCCCCTCTAACGGTAGTGGGTGTAGCCAGATGGACTTTCAACCTCGAGACCATCCAGATAGGTGCATGACTCAGCAACAAAGTCATGCTAGTAATGTGGGTCCAGTGAACGATCAAGTCTTCCTGACAGAGGCCACTATTGATCTAGAAACAGCGGACCAAATACCTTCCCATCGAAGCAACAATCCTCCTCTGTTTTATGGACCAACTTGGTCAGGGTGTGAGGAGCTGCCTGTCGAGGACCTAACAGACTCTCAAGCCTGGGATTATAATTACTGGAGGGTGAGCCGGACGGAGAGCCGCTGTAGCAACACCACCATATACGCCAACACCTCTGACCCGGGGGCACCTGAACCTACCTATGAGAATGTGTTCGAGTGTGCCTTACGGGAGGGAACTGCTGAGGACGGGACTTGGCTCATCCCCTCACCGTCTGAGAGTTACGGCACCTGGCTCGAGGAACCTATTTATGCCACAGTTGGCGGGCAGTTGGGAGATGATGAGACCAGCACTACATTTATGCATGAGGAGGCGACGAGAGATGGCTTTACACCCAGACACAGTAACACTCTTCTTGTGCCGGGAGACGATCCCTTGATGGCTGACAACGTTAGTGACACATCTGACTCACGCACAGAAGGTGGGCTGAGTCCGTCCTCCTCAACACTCACACTCTGCCCCCAAGACGAAGGTCACAATACTACTAACAAAAACATTCTTGTTGATGGCGGCGATGAATCCAGTGAGAGAAGGATCAGTGACCACCCGAAGGTACCTGAGTGTGAGGACTTACCACCCAAGCTGCCCCCGAAGGCCATCCATAAAAAGCCACCCGGCCTAAAACTCCACATCCCCGACAGCGACGCCCCAAGGGAAAATTATGGACTACAGATTCGACTGCCAATACTAAGGGAGGACAGCTTCAGCCCCATCTCCTCTGACCTCCCCACCTCCCTCTTCCAGCCCTCGTCCCTTTACTGTGATGAGGTCAGCCCGTGCTGCCCTCCTCACCCCTCACCAGGAGACAAGGAGGCAGCCATTATCGGGGACGTGGACGGGCCTGGTGCTCTCTATGTCATCATCGGCTCAACACCAACAGGTAAATATTACACCTGTTTATTGTATTGTTATTGTAAGTTAATTCCTAAGTTAGTTACCCCAGACCAGATGATCCATGACTTACCAAGTAACCTTCTCCTTACATAGAACACAACACACACACTCTCGTTAACATGTTTCCACGTCCATAAGTCGGCCCGTCCTCCCGTAAGTCCGCCCATCCTCCCGTAAGTCCGTCTGTCCTCCCGTCTGTCCGACCATATCTCATCAACATTTTTTTTATATCATTAATTCCCTCGCTGAAGACGACAGAATTACATGCCGCGTCATTAAGCCTTAACCAATTCCCCTCAGCGAGAGTTTTCTCCGGTTATGATTAAAGAAATTAACAGTTCCCTAATTAGTCGAAACTCCTTGTTGACATTCCACCCTGATGTTCTCACCGAAAGCAAATGCCGAAGCCTCGAACTTGTCAGGTTTGAAACTTTCCACCGATATTCAAGGACTTTCTCTCAGTAAATTGGTGACGCATACTACCTCTGTAATCTTCGTCTCTCTGTTTACATAATTTTACTACGATTCTACAACAATTTCAATAATTTTGGTGCTAGGGTTTATTTTCCCAGAGTTGCGAGAAATTTTTAAGTGGGAGGTTGAGAGAGAGAGAGAGAGAGAGAGAGAGAGAGAGAGAGAGAGAGAGAGAGAGAGAAATTAGGGTAAGACAATCTCCAAATGTTCCCGTGTACACAGAGGGTCGGTCCATAATACCACCTTGTCATTTCACACACATTAATCTACCTGACAGTTTTGTACCTGCATAATAGTGACTCGTGTGATGGATGGTTGTCATCTCCGTGTCCAGCTTTTTCTGTCAATGTAAACTGTAAATATTTTGGTGTTGGTGTGCGTGGAGGAGAGTTATTTCACCCCCTCACCCCCGCTGTGGCATTAGTACGTGAGGAAACTATACCATGACAATAATTCTGCTGCGTTTTACAGTGTGTGTGTGTGTGTGTGTGTGTGTGTGTGTGATATTTATTTGCTTCTTTTTGGGGGGGGGGGGGGGGGCTTGTGAATAATTTACTATTTTTCATTACTGTGTCGAGTCCAGCACAGTTCAGAGTCATACATGAACACCAGGGATAATAATTATTTGTTTTAGTTCATTGACAGACAATATCCTGTTAATGAATACAATTCTATGTAAAATATTTTGTCATAGTATATAACTAGCATATCGCAGGACCAGTATAATGGGTTATGTTGACGTGTATATCATATTGTATGCTGAGAGTCGACCAGTTTATAGTGTGTGTGTGTGTGTGTGTGTGTGTGTGTGTGTGTGTGTGTGTGTGTGTGTGTGTGTGTTTCGCCTGGTTTTCAGTGGTTTGTGTTAACTCTCACATCGACAAATTAAAAGAAATAATGTGCGTCAGAGTATATTGACGAAGTGAATTATATATCTTGAGACAGACTGCTGTACCCCACACTGCCACAGGTCCTGAGTGCTCCGGGGGTAAAATATTTATTCTTTTCAAAGAGTTGAGCCAAATTTACTCTGCTTGTACTGTGAAATATGTCGGTAAATATTTGCTTTCCGAATTAATTAATTGTGATAATTGAGTGGACTGTTATCCCAGGAGGAATTTGATTTTAATTTGGATTCATAAGATAGCACACGGGTTGTGTCATGTGTGGTTTACGGGGGTCGTTAGCATCAGTTTCCAGTGAAATAACCCGCCACATTACGGTACTGGTGTTTACGTAATGAACGGAATAGCAGGAGGAGCAGCTAACAGTCCTTCATTAATTTGTAAAAGCTTTTTGTATGGAGATCCGCACGTCCCCAGCGCCTAGATGGATTAAACAACATCACAGGTTTTTCAATTAGTCTCGCCTCTAGTTTTCCATTTAACAAAAACCCTCATCTGAAACCTTCAAACGAGACCTGTGGGATTCGGAACCCCAAGGGAGCCTTTTAGGCGGCCCCTCGCGGCTGGTACTTCCATTTTTCGCCTCTGTGTTTTTTTTCTCTCTTCTTTTCTGGTCGACCATTCACCTGGGAGACTCAGAGCAGGTGACATGTCCTTACTGTGGGTGTGACTGTCAGGTCATTAATATCCCCAGCAGGTAACGAATGGTATTATGGCTCCTCTTCTGTTGCCTCTACCTCCCCCGACCACTACTGAAGGAGGAGGTGGGGGGCGGGGTGATCCAGGGGCATGATCCACCTGTCTAGATTGAACAGGCCAAGTCGTTTACAGGTTGAAGTTGAGTGCTGTATAAGGGTTCAGTAGATGGTTCCACCTCACTAATTAGCGGTGACGGTTAATGGGGAGGAGGAGGATTCGTGTAGGATGAAGTGAAAGATAATTACTCTCTCTCACTTTCTCCCACTCCTGTCTCCTCTCTATCCCACTTTCTTCTCCTGCCTCCTCCTCTCTCTCTCCTACTCCTGTCTCCTCTCTCTCTCCTACTCCTGTCTCCTCTCTCTCCCACTCTCTCCCATCCTTCCCCTTCTCTTCTCACCTGTTCATACTCACCTGGTGGACTCCGCCTCCCCCCAACAACACGTACACACCTTCCTGCAACATACATTCACTGTCAGCTGCGTTACACCCCCTCCCTACATCCCCCCCCCCTACACCACCCTACACCCCACTCCCACACACCCTCATACACCTTTACACACACCTCCACACCCCTCCACACTGTCATTCCATCAACTTCATACCGCCCCTCTGTTTTAAGCGCCCCCCCCCCCCATCTCTCTCACCTCCAACACCCTCGTCTCTCACACTTCCTGCCCATCATTCCTCACCTTTTACACCTCATTTTTCACAACTTGCACCCCTTACCTCTCACATCGCCCGCCCTTTATTTCTCCCACCCTTTATCTCCCACCCCTTATCTCCCACTCCTTATCTCCCACCCCTAACCTCTCACTTCCCGCCTCTTGTCTATTTCCTTTATATCTTTCACTGTTTACCTCACTCCTTCCCTCCCCTCTCCCCTCCCTCTGTCTCCCCCCTTCCCTTCCCCCATCCCTCCTCCCCTTCCCCTTATTCTCCCAGGTAGTAGCGAAGTCTCTTAGTATTACACGTCATTTATCCTTTTCTATTTTAGTTCATCTGTCAATATACATCATATTTTTCTTGTAATGTTAAATAAAGTTGAATAAAGTTAGCAATGTTAATGTTAAGTTAGTATTGAAATGTTAAACAAATCGAGTGTTAATATGGTGAATTTTAGTGAGTGAAGTTAATAATTTAGTAAAGTTGATAATAAAATGTTCAGGGAAATAAAATATAAAATAAACATTGAAGTGAAATGATAAAGAAAATTAATATAGAAGTAATATAATAGTGAGGAAAGTCAGTATTAAAATATTGAGGTAGTGTGCCTTCATGCCCCGTGAAATTGGCTATATATCGCTTGGAAATATACGCCAGAGGTGAGAATATAGCCCAGGGAGGTTGAGAATCGTCCATAAAGGTGGCGGCGGCGCTTGGCGAGTAAGATAACTTGCGTATTGACAGTCAAGACAAACCTAAGTAAGCAACCTATCACAGCCAGACAGCAAGATACCACCCACAGCCCACAAGACACGTTCACAGGCGCTGAGTTTCGGTCGGGGTGGTTGTGTGGTGGGTGGCAGGAGGTGAAGCATTGTGAGAGAGGGCGGCAAAGCTCCCCCGCTGCGCCCCTACCCTAGTGTAAACACCTTCCCACGCCACAACCTTCCTGTCGTTTTCATAAACCTGAAAAATTGGTGGTGCCAGCCCGCTCCTGACCACCGCATGTGCCCTATGACCGACACTCACCTGCACCTCAAACTTTTTTCCTTCGTGTTTGTGTAATTTGAGGGAAATAATTATACATCGAATTTGCAGCCATTTGGTTCAATCTCACGTCGTCATTCTGGTGTAATTTAAGCAAAGGTATAGTCTCATATAACTAAAGAGGCGTTTTATCTCTACTCATAAAAGTTAAACACTATACCATAGGCGTGGTGGTGGAAATTCAAAGTTGTCATGTACGTCAGAATATTGATAACTGAGCGGCTTACTGTATGTGACTGCATCAGTGGCGTCAACAGTGATTATAATCTGTACTGTCACTTAGACGTGTTCTCTTGCCTCGAATTACAGTTGGAAATTTAAGGTATGATCGTATGAGACTCTTTTTACGAAGGCTTACAGTTATTACAGCCATTGTGACAGAGAATAACCGAAATGGAGAGCGGTGGCAGAGTGGATACAACATTCGCCTCCTGTCCTAAAGGTTGTTGGTTCTATCCCAGATCACTACTCAGTCCACTCAGCTGTAAATGTATGACTGACTTTACATATTAGGGAAGTGAAGGTGGTGGAGTAGTGTCTGCCACGCTGCCTCCTTGTGTACCGAGGTCATACACAGTACAGTATAGTGTGCTGTTAGTCACGAACACTAGTCATATACGCTTCAGTTATAATATTATAAGCCACAATGTAAACGATTCTCGATTATTACAACGATTGGACTTGATTGTTGATACAAATAGTTTACCAAAGTGAATCATCAGCTCAGACATCCAGTTAATAAATTTGTGTTAGTTCTTTTTTTTTTAAGTATGGGAGTATCAGTTGTGCTGCTGCTCCCAGTATTGAGTGTTGTCCTGCATAAGAGGAGCCAGGAGGGATTACTCTGGCGTGAAGAGCAGCGTGGGGAGAGCCGCTACTTTGCACCTCACTAAAAAATCTGCTCTGTGATTGGCTGCTATGAAAATGTCTGAACGTTTGTATGATAGGTTTACCGACGACTTAATTCTGACTTATTTGAAGTCCGGGACTGAGCCGCGATTAGGAATATGAGGAAGTCTGGTTCAGCGACACAGACACTAGTGAGTGCTTGAGACCGTCTCCAGCTGGACCCAGGACAGTGCTGCCTTACAATTATAGTCCTGCAACTTTAATTTTTACTCTCCCCCCTCCACCCACCCCCTACCCAGCCCACCTCCCCCTAACAACCCCCCCCCCCCACCTAATGAGGGTAGATTTCCAGTGTAATTTCGTTTTCTATTGTTAGCCATTTTTATCCCCATGACGATGCGGGAGTATAGCAATAAGTGTACTACATATCTGTCTGTCAGTAATCACCTGTTGTTAAATGATGTCTGTCTTGCTGTAAATTTGTAAAATCGTCCAATATTCATTAAAATTGTATAAACCGTGTGAGTCTCGTGGCCAATGCTCGTCCATGACTCTTATCAAAAGTTGTACCAGGAAAGTGTTGGTCTTTTACCCACAATGAAGGGAAGACGTCGCGTATAGACCTTCAACGCTCTCTGGGTCTTGGTTGAATACAGGAAGCGGCTCAAGGGATATCATCAGATCTTCCTGTATTTCTTAATCTGGGTCTCCGTGAACCTGTTCTAAGTAGTGTTAGTCAGTAGAGCTCATTTGGGTGCTGTAAGAGGACTATAGTGACGGAGAAACGCTTTGTCTGTCAGTCAGGCAGGTCAGTCAGTCAGTTAATTCAGTCAGTCAGTCAGTCAATTCAATCAGTTAGTCAGTTAATCAGTCAATTCAGTTAGTCAGTTAATTCAGTCGGTCAGTCAGTCAGTTAATTCAGTCAGTCAATTCAGTCAGTCAGTCAGTCACTTTAATTCACTCACCAGATATAAATATTCACATTGAGAAATATTCCAGCGTTGATAAATTCTCACCAAAACACACAAAGAACAATCGTAAATTCTCACTCTAAAGAGTTTTATTTCCCAGATAAATTCTCATAGCTGAGCACTTAAGAGTAACAGTAAATATTTATACTTTTAACAATATTCTTCCCTTAATAAATTCTTTCTAAATCACACTTAAGGGCAGCGGTAAATTCTCTCTCTCTCTCTCTCTCTCTCTCTCTCTCTCTCTCTCTCTCTCTCTCTCTCTCTCTCTCTCTCTCTCTTTTAAAATAAACCACAAACTACTCACTCAATAACTTAATATAATATTCTTTTAAAATGACCATAAGAATAGCTGGAAATATTCTCCTGTTAAAAAAGATGTTCCCGTTGCTTTGATTTGAGTGTGTGTGTGTGTGTGTGTGTGTGTGTGTGTGTGTGTGTGTGTGTGTGTGTGTGTGTGTGTGTGTCTTATATCACCGTCCCCTCGCCTGTCAGCCCAAGGTAATGAATCTGAGAACTGTTATTTTGGGCGGGTTTGACAATTTCGCGCCCGAGGAGGAAACTGATGGATGAATGTAGTAATTTCACGGTCAGGTCCCCGGGGTGTGTGTGTGTGTGTGTGCGTGTGTGTGTGTGTGGGGGGGGAGGGGGTTAATTTAATGCGTTGGTTTCCATGGCCATGAATACAGGAATAATGGGGGGGGGGGAGATATAGTTCCCTTGTGTACAAATTGTAAATGAGAAGTCTTATATGTATCAAATTCAATCAGAATGTAATCAGATACTTTATGTTTGAGACACTAAATCAAATAACCTCTTTATACCGCGGTGAATAATACCATTTGAAATTACAACCTAACCTAACCATGCCCAGAGATTTGTCCAATGTATTCACAGCTAGGCGGAGTTGAGGTCTTTCTGCTTTTAATATCATTCCAAAAGTGACCAATTTTTCATGGTAAAGAGGTGTTTGGCTTCCTCTAAGACAATAGTGCTGTCTGCCTACCCCTTTAATCTTTCTTAATAGCCTGGTGATATTGTGCCCTCCTGCTTTGTGTAATCTGGGCCAGCCACCCGCCCTACCTCCCTCCTCTTACTACTACTATTACTACTTTTTTTTTTTTTTTTTTTTTTTTAAAGTGGCCTCCAGCCTCCCCCAATAGCCACACCTTCGCCACCATTTATTTACCTTAATATTAAATATCCTAATACTATTACTACTACTGCTCTTCCTCTTCCTTCCCCTCCTCGGCAACAAGCACCTCAGAGATTATTCCAAAATCAAGGTATTTCTCTGATTTTCTCTTGCACGATAATGATTTTTCTTGTTTTTTCCTACCTAGATTGTCTGATATCCTTTGTTTTCGTTTAAGCCATTTCGATGAGTGGTATAGTACAGTGGTGATAGTAACGCACACACACACACACACACACACACACACACACACACACACACACACACCATCTCCGGTTGTAATTCTAGTAGCCCATAGTTCTAGAGAAGAGAACAGAGGGCATTTGCATATAATCCTCCCTTAAAATTTAATATATTTATGAATAGACGTGTTTGGAAATTTAAAGCATAGAAATTTAACTAAAACGTAAATATAATGGATTAACGAAGCGGAGGTAGAACGAGATGGGGTGAAGTGGGGCGGGACGAAGCGGGGTGGAGGGAAGCGGGGCGGGGCGAAGCGGGGAAGGAGATCGGAATGCAGTTAAATTTCTTCGCTGGGTCGTGAGGGAGGAAGCTAGGTGCTCTTGTGTCTCTTGTTGTACTTAACTTGGAATTCAACGATACTTTATTTTCTATAGCGTTAGGTTAGGTTAGGTTAGGTTCGTGTTTGGTTAGGTTAGTGTTAGGTTAGGGTAGGTTTGGTTAGTGTTAGGTTAGGTTAGGTTAGGTTAGGTTAGGTTAGGTTATCATTGGGGTCTTTTACCATTGGTGAAATAAGATTGGGTGCCTAATCTTCACGTGACCCTCACCATTTAGGTTTATTCCTGGGACAGAAATAGAAAATACATATATATGAACAAATATACCCCAGTATTGGTCATTGTCTGGGTTAATCACATTGGGGAGAAAAAAAAATCATTCCTCAAGTGGGTAAAATATCTATCAGTCAAGTTCGTAAAGGTTGTCATGGTGGATAGGTTAATATGTAGGGTCAAAAAATCATGTTGGTATATAGGACTCTCTCTCTCTCTCTCTCTCTCTCTCTCTCTCTCTCTCTCTCTCTCTCTCTCTTATTTGTCTCAATGTTTGTGTTCCCGTGTGACTACTCGGCCTACAGGTGGGGGTACAATCGTTAATTCTGTGGTACAAGGTAGATAATGAGGCGATACCTGTTTTATACGGGTTCCTATATCCAGTAATGTACATATTTATTCCGTGTGTTATTATTCGATCCTATATTTTTTTTATTCTAACCTCACCTTTATTTTAATTTATTCATTATTTATTTATTCCTATTTGGTTATTTCACCTTTGTATTTCTTAATAATTTCGTTTCTATTTTGAGGTTGAGTGAAGGGCCAATCTCACTCTCCATCTTCTAGTCCTATATGATATTTATTCAATATCTTAAAATGCATGGCCTATGGAATTCAATAACCGTCGAAAATACACACGGGATTTTTTTTTTTGTCAATCACCTTTCAATTTTAGGCCTTTTTGTGGAGGCGTCGGTATAGCCTTAGCTTGAGTCTCCTTAAAAAAAAAATACGGATTTTTTTTGCAATGAATATTTTTTTATTTTTGGAGTCGAATGTTAGGTGGTGGAAAATGTTCATGTATTTTATGTAGGTTTAAAGAGACAATGTTGATTTTACGTGATTGTAATGGTAGGCTTAGGTTAGGTTAGGTTAGGTTAGGTTAGGTTTGGTTAGGTTAGGTTAGATTAGGTTTGTCTATGTTACGTAGGTTCCGAGACACACACACACACACACACACACACAAACTCTTTCAAAAGTGACATAGGACCTTGGTAGTCACGCAAGCATAACTCACCATCACACCTGAGTCACATTACATAATAACATTCATAACTACCGCGCCATCACCTGTGGGGAAGACACACCTGGACACATGCAAATTACTCATCAATATACATCACCTGTATCTTCTATTAGTACCTATCCGCTAAAGAATGTTTGAAGGGTCGATTTTGTAGTCTTGAGATCATAGACAGGAAGCGTTTTTGGTTTACAGACAGACAGACAGACAGACAGACATAAAAACTCACCGATTGCTCTCTCTCTCTCTCTCTCTCTCTCTCTCTCTCATTACGTATCAAAGAACAGCTGTACGTTAATAATACCGGACTGAGTATAAATAATTAACTTCCAAACAAACTCCTGTTATTTATCTGTCCCACGTAAACACACAACAACAGAGCCATTTTAACGAGTCAAGTAGTGGTGGTTAGGTGGGGGATGGTGGTAGTTATGGTGGTGGTTGTGGTGGGGGTATGATGCAGGTAGTGGTGGTGGTGCGTATTTAACTTTTTACACTGTTTTCTTAATTGCTTTGCACTGTCATTATGAAACAATTATGGCGATGCGTCATAATTTACGTCAAATTACGATGTTGATCTTATCATTGCAATCGTGTTTTTTTTTTTATCTCTTCTTTACGTATTATTGTCACCATATACCCGTTATTGTCACCATATACCCGTTATTGTCACCATATACCCGTTATTGTCACCATATACCCGTTATTGTCACCATATACCCGTTATTGTCACCATATACCCGTTATTGTCACCATATACCCGTTATTGTCACCATACACCCGTTATTGTCACCATATACCCGTTATTGTCACCATATACCCGTTATTGTGACCATATACCCGTTATTGTGACCATATACCCGTTATGTCACCATATACCCGTTATGTCACCATATACCCGTTATTGTCACCATATACCCGTTATGTCACCATATACCCGTTATTGTGACCTTATACCCGTTATTGTGACCTTATACCCGTTATTGTGACCATATACCCGTTATGTCACCATATACCCGTTATTGTGACCATATACCCGTTATGTCACCATATACCCGTTATTGTGACCTTATACCCGTTATTGTGACCTTATACCCGTTATTGTGACCTTATACCCGTTATTGTCACCATATATTATTGTGACCATTTTCCCGTTATTGTGACCTTATACCCGTTATTGTGACCATATACCCGTTATTGTGACCTTATACCCGTTATTGTGACCATATACCCGTTATTGTGACCATATACCCGTTATTGTGACCATATACCCGTTATTGTGACCATATACCCGTTATTGTGACCATATACCCGTTATTGTCACCATATACCCGTTATTGTCACCATATACCCGTTATTGTGACCATATATTATTGTGACCATATACCCGTTATTGTCACCATATACCCGTTATTGTGACCATATACCCGTTATTGTGACCATATATTATTGTGACCATATACCCGTTATTGTCACCATATACCCGTTATTGTGACCATATACCCGTTATTGTCACCATATCCATATACCCGTTATTGTCACCATATACCCGTTATTGTGACCATATACCCGTTATTGTCACCATATACCCGTTATTGTCACCATATACCCGTTATTGTCACCATATACCCGTTATTGTCACCATATACCCGTTATTGTGACCATATACCCGTTATTGTGACCATATACCCGTTATTGTCACCATATACCCGTTATTGTCACCATATACCCGTTATTGTGACCATATACCCCGTTATTGTGACCTTATACCCGTTATTGTGACCATATATTATTGTGACCATATACCCGTTATTGTCACCATATGCCCGTTATTGTCACCATATACCCCGTTATTGTGACCTTATACCCGT
>CAUDMG010000100.1:775000-837500 GCA_958450375.1 Homarus gammarus | reverse complement strand
AACCTTCTCAAATAACAAAATCTTTCATCTCTCACAACGGCTCGCCATCTCCTGTGGATCTTCAGGAACTGTTGAGAGAAAATGGTTCACTCGGTACCGTGTTCCTTGTGGATGGATAAAAGAAAGAAGTTTTTGAGTTCCGCTTCTGTTTACGTGATTGAGTAAAATCATTCTCCCACGTAGAAGAATCCTCACTCTTACAGCCATCTGCACTGTAGTTTGAAAAGAAGTTGCAATGCTGATGTGAGAACACCATTCAGAGTTAGTGAGATGTCTTCTGTTGTTTGGTTGTACGACTGATGGAAACTAACTCTTGCTGTCAGTCTTTTTTACGATGCCCCCAACACGGCCGCCCCTCCCTTGAGACCTGGCGGAAAAATCCCTCTCAGCTGGTACAGAAAGTCTGATTCGCAGGACCCAGAGCTGAAAGTTTTTTTTCCCGCGTCTTTTCCAGAGCAACGACTCTTCCATCAAGAAATATATTTACTGGGCAGCAGCTGTAGGTACGTCTGACTTGTGCTCCGTGTAGTACATAGGAAACAACAACCATAAGTAACGTTGTAGTAAAGTGATATAAGGTTTAGGTAATTGAAAGTATTTGACCGTACTAACGATAAGGTAAAAGACAATAAACTAATTAATAGGTACTTTAGTTTTATTCTACTGGAAACTGTGAACTGTCTTGCTGTACAAACTTCTTTTCTTTCTCGTCAGTTGAGACGGTAACTTTGTAAGAGTCATTAAAGAAATCCTCTTTTATGCGCCGCACGTCACGCAACACACATACCTAACATGCATTCTAACTATGAGGACAAATTACCTAATCTGAAAACTTAAAAAAAAAATTACTGGCTTAGTTTGTCATTATCCTGGGAGCTTGGTTAGGTTGAATCACATATAACACGAAGGTACTAAGATAAGCGTCCCCGGTAGTGATTGATGGGGAACTTTGGCTTAATATAGATGTCCTCGCGGCCTTCAGTCCCTCACACAGCTCAGTAGTGAGTGACTCCACCTAACGCGTCTCTACCGGGGAAAGACTTGGCAATGGGGACAAAAGTAACGTTAGTTCTTGTTGAAGTTAATGGTGGTAAATATAAACTCCATGAAATAATATAGATACTATGATTTATATATGACTTTATATACCTCCTCCCTTGATATATATAACTAAAATGTTTATAGACATATATGAACAACTTGTTGGTGATATAAAAACCTATATCGTTCTTAAGCTCAATAATATCACTTATATAATCCACGACCGCGAGAAATATTAATTGTGTGTTAATAAAATATAAAAACCAAGTAAAACAATAAACTATCAAATTTAGCAAAATGCCGGGATTCAACTCAGTGTCCAGTTCAATGGTGGAAAAGTTGGGAGTTAGTTTGATAGGAACGGTCCACCTCATACTGCAAACCTCCCATCCAGGTCGTGTTTAAATACTGGTAACTCTCGGGTCGTTGCCACTCACGGCTGATGTTCAGTCGGTGTGGATTAGTTTCTCAATGCCTCAATCAACACCAAACATCACCAAAACATCCTCAAACATCACCAAAATATCCCCAAACATCACCAAACATCACCAAATATCACCAAACATCACCAAAATATCCTCAAACATCACCAAACATCACCAAAATATCCTCAAACATCACCAAACATCACCAAAATATCCTCAAACCTCACAAAACATCACCAAAATATCCCCAAACCTCACCAAACATCGCCAAACATCCCCAAACATCACCAAACATCACCAAACTATTTTCCATCAAACAAGTTGGTACGTTCAGTCACTTTCCTCTCCGGTGATGTAAACATGCACTTACGATAGATTAACACACACACACAACATCGTAAATGACTCTGGGGCTGTAGAAATTCATTTAACATGTTGACTTGAGATAAAATACCAAAATATCCAAAATGGCATCAATATTTGGCTTACGACTGCTACTTAGTTTGATACGTTTACTTGACAACATTAAGAAGGTGGAATTATTGTTTGTAATATTTCTAGATGTGGAACCGTCTTTTGTTAAAGTTATTGGTGGTTTATCTAGTGTATATAAAGTGTGTGTGTGTCTGTCTGTATCTTGTAATATGTTAAGGAAATGGGGAACTAGATGAAGGTAAAGGGGAATTCCATCCTCAGTGTGAATATATTATACATTAAATTGAGGCTCTTTCGTTAGCTCTGAAGTCGACGCCTTCGCTTCCACAACTGTAAGGTATCTCGTCGCAGCTGGGTGATCTTGGAGTGCCCCGGGTGAGAACTAGTGGTCCTAAGTATATGACACCTCTCTCTCTCTCTCTCTCTCTCTCTCTCCCAGCTCAAGTCGCCGCACAAAAACTCTCATATTCACTTTAAATACATCAGCTCTACCTTGTTTGTTTGTCTTGTGAAAATGAGCTGCCTCGTCCTTGGTGCCTCAGCAGGAGTGTCGATACGAGGATCATCTTTTGTGATATTGTAAAGGTTTTGGCTGTGTTAAAAACCTTTGCAAGTCGTTGAAGTAGCTGACTATGTTAAAGAAACAATAAGTATAGCGTGGACGGTACAGCAGAGCAACACAAACAATGGCAATGCAGTAGTCAAATTTGCATTCAACTTAATACAAAAGATAAGGTCGTTTGAGTCAGAAGTTACGGTAAAAAAAAATATATATATATATATATATATATATATATATATATATATATTTCGACAGAGATGAGAACTTCCTCGGCTGTTCTCTCCCAGACTCCCAGAAAGCCGAGTTAAAATGGACCTTTCGTTTTCATGGCAGGCCGACTTTTCGAGCCGTTTTACTTATTGGAAATTTTCCGCCTTCTCATTTTTTGAGGTTAAGGAGTTGTCTTTTGACATGTTGGGTGCACGAGGATATGTCTGCTGCCGTTTTTATCGTGGTTGGTTGACTCTTCAAAAACTGTCCGCTTCCTTCTTTTTTTTCGTTGTTGTTTATTTCAGTACGTCGGGTCTCGCGAGAATTTATCCCTGTTGTTGTGAACATTTTGTCGTCTCGTGAACACTACTGCACCTAAGGAAGTCCACGTTGCCACTACAGTGTTATTGTCGTGTGGTGGAGAGGCCCTCACTCAAGTGCCTCATGTACTGGTTTTGTCATTTTTTACACATTTTTTTTGTTTTTACTTAAATCGAATGTATTATCTCTCCTCGTGACAAAGTAAATCACTGTAATGGTTATAGAAACAAGGGTTAGGTTAGGTTAGGTTATAGTGCATTAGGTCCGGTCAGGTCATTCCTTCTTCGGATGTGTTCTATTCAGTTGAATTTATTTTCAGCCGAACAATAATTGCCATTCTAGTAATTATAATTCAGTTTATTCATGTGAAAATAAATTACGTTAAGTAGGAGGTAACATGTTAAGTTTAAAGGAAGTTATCCTTATTTTTAAGACGAATGTATTGAAAAATCTTGTAACTTATTTTGTTAAGAAAAATTAATGTATATATTACTGTAACTTTCATCAAAATAGAGAACTTGAATTTGCCACCTATTATTACACTATTATTACACTATTACACTATTATTCACATTTCAACATTGCCAGACCTCAGTACATTTGCCTTGGCTATTATATTACAAATGATTCTCTCGAGCAATATTTCTGACCTGTAAATAAAATCCAACTTTCCAACAATTTCCTCCAGGTGAACAGAGGGAGAAACACACTGTAGCCTCGACAGTGTAACATTTTAGTCGAGGGAGAATAAGTGTCACCAACATACAGCTTAACTCAGGATGTACTCAGCACACTCCAGACTTCAGTAATGGGAGCTTTTCCGGGAACTGGATCGAAGAAAAGCCTCGCTGCCACGCCCTCCCTACCTGTGTGATCTTGTTTTGCCACCTGTGTGTTCTTACCTGTGTGTTCTTACCCGTGTGATCTTACTCGTGCTGATCTTACCTGTGTGTTCTTACCCGTGTGATCTTACTCGTGTGATCTTACCTGTGTGTTCTTACCCGTGTGATCTTACTCGTGTGATCTTACTTGTGTGATCTTACCTGTGTGTTCTTACTCGTGTGATCTTACTCGTGTGATCTTACCTGTGTGTTCTTACCCGTGTGATCTTACTCGTGTGATCTTACCTGTGTGATCTTACTTGTATCGTCTTACCCTGCCACCTGTGTGCCCGTCGATCTCTGACCTCTTGGAACTAGGCGAGGCTAAGTTAGGCTTGGGCAGGTTAGTCATGGTTTGGTTGGGCTAGGTTTGATTAGGTTAGGTTAGGTATAGTTTGGTCAGGTCGGGTCAAGTCAGGTTCCCTTTGATGACCAGTCATTGTACTTAATAGTTCAATAGCCCGAGGAGTGTAGGAGGCGAGGCACTGTCCACCTGCCTCGACCCCACACCACGTCAACTAAGTCACTGCTGCCAGTAACATGCCACACTGTAACCTAACCTAACCTCACCCAACCTAACCTAACCTAACCTAACCTAACTTTCTGTCGTGTGGTATGGCTCTGGTACACCTTGGTTGACTTAATAATTAATCTTTGTCTTAATGAAGGTAATATCTATTAGTTGTCAATATAATAATAATAATAATAATAATAATAATAATAATAATAATAATAATAATAATGATACTAAACTGGCCACATTTTTTCATAGTATTCAAGTCAGGTAGAGGAAGAACCTTTGTCTATGTGTGGTCTTAGGTGTGCGAGTTTGTTGACCAAACTGGAAAGGTCCATGGAAGAATTGGCGAGGGCCAAGGAAGAAATTGAGAGGGCCACGTTGGAGAACCTGAAATTAAAGGAAGAGCTGGCGAGGTTAAAAGGGGAGGCGGGACAGGGAAAGCCAGTTTCTGACGAAAACTCAAGCGATTGGAAGGTTGTGAGGAATGAGAAGACGAAGCTGGTGGTGAAGAAATACACCAAGGATACTGTAGGTTATGTATCTAAGCTACTGTGCCGAGTAGCATTTATATATGTAATCACGTGGCAACACTGCACGTGTTATGTGGAAACATTGCCCCAAGGCTGCCATAGGGCAAGGCAGTCTCAGTCTGACTCTGTGGGCCGTGCATGCCACAAGCTAGTCACCACTTGTATTTCTCCTATCCGTTAATAAATGGACTTCAGTGTTACACCGGTGTTTCCCTACCCATCACTGCCTTCTTCAAGGAACACTTGGAACCTTTATGGCGCAGTGAGTAGGATCTGTGGACTTACAAGTGTGTGAACAATGGACAGTTAGCCGGCGATGTGCGTCTGCCGGCGATGTGCGCGTCGACTCTTAGTGTGTTGTGTTGTGTTGTGTTGCATTGTGTTTCGCCGCGACGTGCAGTGTTGCGCCGTCACAGTGCGTTTTAGTGATGGTGGCAGTGTTAGTGTCAGTGTATTAGTGTGTCTAGAGCTGAGAGTTGAGCATTGGCCTGTTTTTTGTGGTACCCACGGAGCACGCAGGCGTACACCCTTCTCTCGTGACATCAGGGGAGACACTGACGTTCTTGCCTCCGCGGCGGCCCCAGCCTAAGGCCACCGCATCCGCTGTCTCACACACACACACATGACATAGATATCGGCATAGACAGCAACATAAGTAAATTTGCCGATGACACTAAAATAGGACGTGTTATTAAATCTGACGAGGACTCCGCAAAATGGCAGATGAAATTCAACGTGGACAAATGTAGAGTACTCAGTATAGGAGATGTAAACAGGGAAACCAGATACCAGATGAACAACGATGCCATAGAGAAATACGACTGCGAGAGAGATTTAGGAGTAATGATAAGTAGGAACCTTAAGCCAAGTAAACAATGTGTTTTTGCTTGTAACAAAGCTAATAAAGGACTTGGGTTCATACAAAGGAGTGTTAGTTACAAGACTAGCGAGGTCATCCTAAAGCTGTATCTTGCGCTTGTGAGACCACACCTGGATTACGCAGTTCAGTTTGGTCACCGTATTACAGAATGGATATAGAATCATTGGAAACAATTCAGAGGAGAATGACAAGACTAATCCCGGGCATTAGGAACCTTGAGTATAGAGACAGGTTAAAGCATCTTAATTTGCACTCCCTTGAGAGACGTAGAGTGAGGGGCGACATGATAGAGGTGTATAAGTGGAAGTCAGGGTTAAACAAAGGGGACATTACAAAGGTACTCAAACTATCCAACCAGGAGCAAACTCGTAACAATGGTTTTAAATTAGACAGATTTAGATTTAGGCGTGAAATAGGTAAACACTGGTTTGGAAATAGAGTAGTGGATGAATGGAACAAGTTACCAAATATCATCATTAACTCGAATACGCTAGATAGCTTCAAACATAGGTTGGATGCTTATATGAGCAATAGGGGTTGGGTGTAAACGGGACTGCCCAGTATGGGCCAATAGGCCCGCTGCAGTTTCCTCCTTTCTTATGTTCTTATGTCTAATATTGTCGTGTATTATATGACGGTTATAGTCATGTAATACAAAGTTGTGTATTTATTATTTATGTATATCCTGTACTTGGAAAGGTTACAGTAATGTGAGTATCAGCTTTCGAATTCAATCCCACAATTAAAATAATAAAGTTTCGATTATATTCCCCTGTGTGATAGGAACTGAGGCTACGTAGTGTGGTGGGATGAGGCTACATAGTGTGGTGGGATGAGGCTACATAGTGTGGTGGGATGAGGCTACATAGTGTGGTGGGGACTGAGGCTACATAGTGTGGTGGAGACTGAGGCTACATAGTGTGGTGGGATGAGGCTACATAGTGTGGTGGGATGAGGCTACATAGTGTGGTGGGATGAGGCTACATAGTGTGGTGGAGACTGAGGCTACATAGTGTGGTGGAGACTGAGGCTACATAGTGTGGTGGGGACTGAGGCTACATAGTGTGGTGGGGACTGAGGCTACATAGTGTAGTGGAGACTGAGGCTACATAGTGTGGTGTGGACTGAGGCTACATAATGTGATGGGGACTGAGGCTACATAGTGTGATGGGGACTGATTCTTACATAGTGTGGTGTGGATTGAGGCTACATAGAGGTGAAGGAACCCTTGGAAACTCATAAGAGAACTGGTGTAAAGTGAGAGTGACTGTTTGTTAGGTGGTCGTACTTACAGGTCTGCCTCTCATCACTGGTTGCATTGTCTTCACAGTCAGCCTCGGAGTGGGGGAGAGATGAATACCTTGCAACATTGGTGGTCATTGGCCCGTGTTGCAGGACAGAGGTAAAGGACACAGTCTTCATTATACACCTGCAACTTTATGTGAATTTATGTTCGTGGAATATTTCTTCAGGTAAGGCGAGGGGACAGGTCGAGCTGGGTCTAGGATGGAGGAACAATCTGTACCTTGATTCTGCGTTATAATACATGTGAGATCTCTTACTGTTTGTTGTATAATCTTCATGTAACTGTGATGACATTTTCGTACATTCTTTCTGGACTTGAGCTTTAAGTTTACTATTAAATACATTACCGAGTTTCCAGTGGTGAGAACTATACAAAATACACTACAAGGAGACTCGGCTATGTGTGTCTGCCATCGACCTTGTCACACAAATATCGTCTTTACCTTTACTAACACTACTGCTGGGTGAAGGGCCTTTCCCTCTCCACACACCGCCTCGCTGCCTCAACGCATCCCACGTATCCTCTCTCTATCTAAGATGTTCTTGGTATAATAACTTGTACATTTAGTTTATGAATGAATTTGTCGTTATATAATATTTATAGCTAAGTGTGATGTCTCCTAACCTAACCAAAGGGAACGTGTAATAAGATCATAAGTGTGTGTGTGTGAGGAGAGAAGTACAGTATGTAGATGAGGAAACGTCCCTTCTGTCACCTGAGAGCTGTGTAGGTGGGCAAATAAGGTATACCGTACGTGGCCCCCTACAGCATCCCAAAAAAGGTACTGGTCACCTTTTTATGACACACACACACACACACACACACACACACACACACACACACACACACACACACCCACACACCTTTTATTATGTAGTGGAATATTTTTTTTTTTTTTTGGGGGGGGGGGTCTCACATAGGTACCACAATGCTCTCGGAATAATATAAAATCCACAGCTGTAGTACATTCATTCTACAAAATTGTTCACTCCATTAAAACTACAAAACTACTCTGTATTTTCCTGTTTCTCGTTGTATTACATTCATCCACGGTGTTACATATAAGATTTCCTCAACCTGTGAAGAACAGTTACACACGTGGAACCTTTACGATTTTCAATTATGCATTTCATTAATGTTGATAGTATTTCCCGGCGCTTGGAAGTGGTCCATGGAAATTAATTGCCATCGCTGCTTCTTGGAGACGTTCAGTAATTATAGAAACCCCCATCAAGATAATCATTAGTGTGTAGGTACAGTGTTGTAATCAGACGTTTAGTGGGTAATGAAGGGGTACTATGACCGGTACTGCACTCGAGCGCCTTCACTTCCCCAGTTGTAAAGTTAGGTATACCTCTTCACAGATGGCTGATCTATGGGTGCCCCGAGTGTGAGCCAGCGATCCTTAGTTATGGTGAGATAATATGTATAAACCACCAACCACAACTATCACTACTACCACCCTCCGTCATCAACCACCATCACTACCTCCAGACATTACCACAACTACCACACGTCCGTCACCAACAACCATTCTCAACACCCTCCACTTTCTTCAGACAACACCACCATCACCACCACCACCATCACCTCCACCACCACCATCACCACCATCATCACCACCACCATCACCACCACCACCATCCGACTACAACTCCTTTTCGCTGCCGTAAAACCCTGGAGTATAAGTTTTACACCGAGAGAGGCAAAAATTTATAGTCATTTTTCTTCCTTGGTTTCCCGACACAATGAAAATAGCAGTTGGGTGAGGTGGGGAGTAACTGTGTATGGTGGGGAGTGACGGTGAGGAGTAACTGTAAGGTGGGGAGTGACTGTATGGTGGGATTGAAGTAAGTACCACTTGTTGACGGAAATAATCTCTCTCTCTCTCTCTCTCTCTCTCTCTCTCTCTCTCTCTCTCCATCCAACTCAACTACGACGACTTGTTAAAATTGGCTTCTCAAAGATGCTTAGTTTGCAGTCTTATACTCCTAATTGGGGATAAAACTCGCATCTCAGCGCAACTTTACATCCATTTTGTTTACACCTCTCATTAATTACTTCATTACAGGTGTCATTCAGTTAAGGTGTTAATTTTATAAGTATATTTTAAGTGGTGATTAGTACAGTCAGCCAAGAACCCCGATATTCAGCCTCTTGAATCCGAAGCGTTTATGGTCAGAATAATGTATTTGTGTATATGGCTTCGGGTTCACGAATCTGAATCCCGGGGTTCGTGGTTCAGAAAGAGAGACGACAGGATTTTTTGTTGATGACTGTATGGTGTCAGTCTTCCTTGAGGGTCTTAGTTGAAAAAAATACTCATTTATATTTAGGAATAAATATTAGTAATAATTTCTCGGGTTATTAAATTTATTGAAAATTATCTTAATTTATGGATGTTTTTTTTTTCGGTTTATTTCGTCATTTTTAGTCCGTTAGATTTATTCTGATTTTATAGGAATATTTAAAAGGAATATATTTAAGCAAAAAGTCAGAGAAAAAAAAAGGGCTAATCGATCCGAACAGGTCGGTAAAAGAATAAATTGTGATTTTTTCCGACTAAAGAGAAGAAACAAACAAACAGACAAAAGGATATTTCCAAATTATTTATCATTTGGAGGAGAAAAGAAAGTTGTTTGTTGATTTGTAATGGTACTACCTGGCTGATTGGTTGACCTGGTGACCTCTGGGAGACATGGTGACCTCTGGGGTATAGATGATGAAATGAGGGTATGGGGAGGTCGTGCAGGGGTGGGAAGGGAGGTAGGGTGAGGTAAGGTAGGTCGTACAGAGGTAGAGGGAGGGGGGAGAGGTGAGGTAGGGAGTGACAAAGAGGTGAGGTACACAGGACCTAACACGACTCACACTGAGTGATGGAACATAGGAGGGAATAATTAACAAGAGCGATGGTGTACCTTATCCCTGGGTGTCTGCCTCAATCCTGTCGTATTAACACACACACACACACACGGTGGCAGGAGGATTACAGTGCTATATGCCTCTGCTAATAGCCGGACTTGCCACGCCCCTCACACTCTGGTAAAACCTCTCCTATCTGCTGGATGGTCAAACTGGAAATTGATTTGCGGGGTCTATAGTGTGTGTGTGTGTGTGTGTGTGTGTGTGTGTGTGTGTGTGTGTGTGTGTGTGTTCTGTACGCCTTCACCTAGGAAAAATAAGAACATAAGAACATAAGAAAGTGGGATACTGCAGGAGGCCGACTGGCCCATACAGGGCAGATCCCTTTCACACCCATCCCAGCACTTCCATGTGCCTATCCAACTTCGTCTTGAAGCTCCCTAGCGTCCCCAATCCTACTATAGCACTCGGTAGCCTATTCCACATATCCACAACTCTATTACCAAACCAGTGCTTGCCTATATCCTTTCTGAATCGGAATTTATCTAATTTAAAGCCATTTGTTCTAGTTATTTCGTTATTACTGAGCTTCAGAACATCTTTCATTTTACCCTTGTTAATCCCACTCACCCACTTGTACACCTCTATCATATCTCCCCTAACTCTACGCCTCTCTAATGAATGCAAGCCTAAGCTTTTCAGTCTTTCTTCATATGGAAGGTTTCTAATATTATGGATCATTTTTGTCATTCTTCTTTGTATTCTCTCCAAAGAATCTATGTCCATTCTATAATAAGGACACCAGAACTGAACCGCATAATCCATGTGTGGCCTCACTAATGCTAGGTAAATAAGAAGATTGATGTTTCAGTGGATGTGTTTTTAAATTTTAAAACCCTACTATAATTTACAACCTCCACCATAATTTACAACCTCCACCATAATTTACAACTCCACCATAATTTACAACCCCCATAATTTACAACCTCCATAATTTACAACCCCCATAATTTACAACCTCCACCATAATTTACAACTCCACCATAATTTACAACCCCACCATAATTTACAACCTCCATAATTTACAACCCCCCACCGTATAGATTTATTCATAACCTTAATTATTTTCACTAACTTTAATATAAAATAAAATCAGATCAACATTAAATCTTTCTACAATAAAAATTTTTCTCAGGTTCTCCTCAGTAAAAAGTACAGTCAACCTTGGTAACTGAGCTTAAAATACCTTGACCAACACTTGTCTTGTAAATCAACAACAACACAGCGAAGGAAAAATTTAGGAACGAATAACAAAATCAACAAAAAATGGAAGAATAACTAATGGAGAAGAGAGAGAGAGAGAGAGAGAGAGAGAGAGAGAGAGAGAGAGAGAGAGAGAGAGAGAGTTGACCTGGCTAGTATTCCCAACTAGCAAGATTATATTGCGGTAAAGTGTTTAAAATCTGAAGGTAAATTATGGTACGATTATCACACGTCACTGGGAAATAATTACAGGTGTCTTGTGAGGGTTCGATAATTGGTGTGTGTGTTTGGTTATTAATTTAATTATTAATTAACCTATTGGGTTTATGATTGAGCTATTTAAACAGAGGTGACGCTTGGGTACTAATACACATACAACGCAACGCAACACAACTAATACACACACAACACAACGTAACACAACACGACACGACACATATATATAAACATGTCACTTCCACCTTATCAAATCCTAACTGGTGCCCAGGAAATATATCTCGTTTAGGAATAGTCTCAGGTTAGTTTTGGTGCCATTTTCGACTTTTTTTTTCTCTCAAGTGATGCTGTAAGATGCTTCCATAAGTCTCGAGTCAGGATTGAGCTTGATACTCATTTGGTCACATAATAAACATTCATGTAGGAGTGACCATTCAGCAGTATGAGTGACCATGGAGCTTTAGGAGTGACCATGGAGCTTTAGGAGTGACCATTCAGCAGTATGAGTGACCATGGAGCTTTAGGAGTGACCATGCAGGGGTGACCCTGCAGCAGTATTAGGAGGCCGTGCTGGGCTCACTTCAACTCGCCTCTGCCACTCGTCTCCAAAATCCACTCTGGACGCTCCACATTTTTAAAGTCAGTGAATAAAACTCCACCCACCTGCCCCACTCTTCATATTGGCTCTACTGGTGAGGAGAACTCTCTCTCTCTCTCTCTCTCTCTCTCTCTCTCTCTCTCTCTCTCTCTCTCTCTCTCTCTCTCTCTCTCTCTCTCTCTCTCTCTCTCTCTCTCTCCCTCCATACACACACGAACATTAGTTACCGGTTATTCATGTGAAGTAATCTATACCACTTGTGTGAGACATTATAGAAACAATAGTACAGTAACAGCTGGTCCACGGGGGAGGGAATATGGTGATGGCAGTAGTGAGGGTCCCAGGGTCTTGTGCTTCGCCACGATAGTCTGCCTTGGTGTGTATGCTAATGAATTTTTAGGTAAAAATCTCTCAGGAATATATTTCCATATTTCCACAAATAAGAATGATAATGATCTGGTATTTTCCTCCGTCGGCGGGGAAATGTGTGCGTTTATTCTTATGTGTTTAGCGTTTATCACTAGTTTGAGGGGCGTAGTGGGGCAGCCTCCCTCAACACCTGCCGGCGCATAATGATCGACATTTACCTTTACATTATTGACTATGTATTTTTCCTTTTACTCTTGGTTTTATTATGTCAATTTGGAGTAAAGATTAATGTTGTTTTTTAGGGAAATACTTGTACCTAAAATATGCAAGCTTCACCACACGTCACACGGCACCACTCGTCACCACACGTCACACAGCACCACACGTCACACGGCACCACACGTCACACAGCACCACACGTCACACAGCACCACACGTCACACAGCACCACACGTCACACGGCACCACACGTCACACGGCACCACACGTCACCACACGTCACACGGCACCACACGTCACACAGCACCACACGTCACACGGCACCACACGTCACACGGCACCACACGTCACACGGCACCACACGTCACACAGCACCACACGTCACACAGCACCACTCGTCACCACACGTCACACGGCACCACACGTCACACGGCACCACACGTCACACAGCACCACACGTCACACAGCACCACACGTCACACGGCACCACACGTCACACAGCACCACACGTCACACGGCACCACACGTCACACGGCACCACACGTCACACAGCACCACACGTCACACAGCACCACACGTCACACGGCACCACACGTCACACGGCACCACACGTCACACGGCACCACACGTCACACGGCACCACACGTCACACGGCACCACACGTCACACGGCACCACACGTCACACAGCACCACACGTCACACAGCACCACACGTCACACGTCACCACACGTCACACAGCACCACACGTCAGGGAACACTACGCTCTCCTGTGGTATTTCTCACTTAGGTTAGGTTAGGTTAAGTTAAGGTGGTTAATCTTCAGGTGAAATAAACCGGGGTGCCTAATCCTCACGTGCTCTGATTGTCTTACCCAGAATCCAGTTTCACACCATCTCCAATGTTGTTTATGGAACCACTGCAATTCCCCCCCCTCTTTCTCCCTCCTTCCCCCTCCTTCCCCTTACAGTCTCTCCTGGGGTATGTGAGTGGGGAAGGGGGGGGGGGGGGGATAGCTGCTCCCTCTCGCTTCAGAGTATTTTAGTTTTGTAAGTTTTTATTTATTACATGTTAAGTATTTATTTAGATTTAAGAATTTAGTTAGAATTTAAAGTCACTGAAATTTGATATATTTTGATTTCTTGGCCAATAAAAAAAACAACCCTCCCCCAGCCTCCTCACTCCTCTCCCCCACACCTCTCCATACTCCCACACCCTCTCTCCCCTCTCTCCCCCACCCTCTCTCCGCTCCCCCTCCATCACAGTCCGTAGAGAGCCACCCATTACCCCTAACTTCAACAGAGTCAACCACCCCCTCCTCCCACCCCCACACCTCAGTAAGGGAAGACAACCACCCCCCACCTCCCACCCCCACACCTCAGTAAGGGAAGACAACTACCCCCCACCCCCCACCCCCCACACCTCAGTAAGGGAAGACAACCACCCCCTCCTCCCACCCCCACACCTCAGTAAGGGAAGAGAGCTAACTCCCTACCCCCCCACCCCCACACCTCAGTAAGGGAAGACAACTACCCCCCACCCCCCACCCCCACACCCCAGTAAGGGAAGACAGCTAACTCCCTACCCCCCCACCCCCACACCTCAGTAAGGGAAGACAACTACCCCCCACCCCCCACCCCCCACACCCCAGTAAGGGAAGACAACTACCCCCCACCCCCCACCCCCCACACCTCAGTAAGGGAAGACAACTACCCCCCACCCCCCACCCCCCACACCCCAGTAAGGGAAGACAGCTAACTCCCTACCCCCCCACCCCCACACCTCAGTAAGGGAAGACAACTACCCCCCACCCCCCACCCCCCACACCTCAGTAAGGGAAGACAACTACCCCCCACCCCCCACACCTCAGTAAGGGAAGACAACTACCCCCCCCCCCCCCCCCCCCCCACCCCAGTAAGGGAAGACAGCTAACTCCCTACCCCCCCACCCCCACACCTCAGTAGGGTAGACCCCTCAGTAGCACCATAGTGTCGGCGTCCACCCAGCCAAGGTTATGTACGAGGACCAAGCAGTGGAGGGTAGCGTGGCTCGGGCGTGTTAGACCCCCGCCTGGCCACCATTAAGTCACATTATCATTACGTTATCGCGTGTTGCCATCCCCAGGCGAGCTAGTAACCTCACTACCCACTGTAATACCTCCTGATGGTGGCGGTGCTGGTGTGGGGGGAGTGGGTGTTCTTCCTGAAGGTGTGTGTGTGTGTGTGTGTGTGTGTGTGTCGCATACAAGGGTGAGTGGTGTTAGCTAGACATAGTACCGAGTCAACACCCTTCCCTCCCCTCCTTCCCAGTATTGTCTCTCCCACTCTCCAACTTCCCCAACACAGTCCATCCCTCCCCTACCTCCCCCTCCATCCCCAATTTCCCCCCTCTCCCCACTCCCCCCCCACAACGTGACTTGCATTAATTCACTTCGTGGTCATTCTCTTCCCCAGCTCTCCCGTTCGATTCTTCTCTCGTTAATTTTCTCACTCATTTTTCCTTCGTTATTTTCTCTGAATTTTATGCTCTCTCTCTCTCTCTCTCTCTCTCTCTCTCTCTCTCTCTCTCTCTCTCTCTCTCTCTCTCTCTCTCTCTCTCTCTCCTATCCCTCACTCACTCTCCTTGTCCCTCTCACCTCCCCTCTCCCCCATCCCTCGTTCTCCCCTCTTCCTCTTGTCTCCCTCACTCCCCCTCTTCCATTCGTCTCCCTCATTCCCCCATTTCCCCTTCGCTCCCCTAACCCCACCTCTCTCTCTCCCTCCCTTTCTTTCCCCCTCCCCCTCCTCCTTTACCCCTCACCCCCCCCCCCCTCCCTTTCTCACCCCTCACTGGTCGCGGGTGATGACAGAGAGGTCATTAAGGGATATTTTCTGGAGGGCGAATTTCCCACGTCTTTATTTTTAGTGTCGATCAATGTTTCCTGAGCGGGAGGTAATGCAAGAGATTTCCGCCGATTCATTTTTCCTCTCTCTCTCTCTCTCTCTCTCTCTCTCTCTCTCTCTCTCTCTCTCTCTCTCTCTCTCTTCCTGTTTATTTTTTCTCCTGTCTTTTCTCTTTTTGGTCTTTTCTGTACGCTATCTTTCTCTCTTGCTTTCTTTCTTTTTTCTTTCTTTCTAGATCCAGATTCTCAATGGTGACTTGAAAATGCGTAAACGAGTCGGATTGATTGACTTAAAATGTCACCCTGATTACGTTGAGATTCTACCTGCCTTAGATGCCTTAACCTCTGCACTAGTGAGGTGACGTGATTAAAATTGTAGAATCTTTCCAAAGGATTTAATTAAGGTATATGCGCTTTCTGAAGGATTTATTTACCTGAGGTTCTCAGGGTAGAGGGAATTACATACATACATACATACATACATACAGTACATACATACATACATACATACATACATACAGTACATACATACATACATACATACAGTACATACATACATACATACATACATACATACAGTACATACAGTACATACATACAGTACATACATACATACATACATACATACAGTACATACATACATACATACATACAGTACATACATACAGTACATACATACAGTACATACATACATACATACATACATACAGTACATACATACATACGTACATACATACATACATACATACAGTACATACATACAGTACATACATACATACATACATACATACATAAATACATACAGGACATACGTACATACATACATACATACATACAGGACATACGTACATACATACATACATACATACATAAGAACATAAGAAAAGAAGGAGTCTGCAATAGGCCGGTTGGCCTGTGCATGGCAGCTCCTGTCGAGAGTTACTACCACTCTCTATCATCCATGAATCTATCTAGCCTCCTTTTAAAACTTTCCAGCGTTCCAGCACTTACTACAGAGTTGCTAAGCTTGTTCCACTCGTCCACCACCCTATTTGTGAACTAGTTCCTTCCTATCTCCCTCCTAAACCTAAACTTATCCAACTTAAATCCGTTGCTCCGAGTCCCATCCTGCTCGGATATTATTAGAACTTTATCTATATTCCCTTTATTGATTCCTTTCACCCACTTAAATACTTCTATCATATCTCCCCGCACTCTTCGTCTTTCTAGGGAATGCAAGTTTAGTTTCTTTAACCTATCTTGATATGAAAGGTTTCCAAGTCCAGGAATCATTTTCGTCATTCTTCGCTGTACCGACTCCAGTGAATTGATATCCATTCTATAATAGGGGCACCAGAACTGAACAGCATAATCGAGGTGCGGCCTGACTAGCGCAAGATATAGTTGCAATAAGACCTCTGCACTCTTATTACTTACACTTCTAGATATAAAACCTAATACTCTGTTTGTCTTATTTCGAACATTAACGCACTATTTTCTAGGCCGTAGGTCCGGGCTTACAAGTACCCCTTAGTCTCTCACAAGTCGACTTCTGTAGGTTGATGTTGTTAAGGCTGTATACATTGACAATATTTGTTCTTCCAATATTAACTATGCTGCATTTTCTGGTGTTGAATTTCATTTGCCATTTTTCTAACCACTCCTGCAGTTTACTTAAATCCTCCTGTAGTGCATTTGCATCCTACCCTGAATTAATCTGCCGCCCTATTTTGGTGTCATCCGCAAACTTACTTATGTCACTGCTGATCCCAGTATCTAGATCGTTTATGTAGATTATAGACAAGAGTGGGCTCAGTACTGACCCCTGGGGAACCCCACTGGTTACACAGCCCCACTCAGATTTAACACTGTCTACGCTGACCCTCTGTGTTCTATAGGTGAGCCATGATTTTATCCAATTTATAACTTTCCCCTCGATACCATGAGCCTTAAATTTTCTCAGAAGCCTCTAATGTGGTGCTCTGTCAAACGCTTTGCTAAAGTCTAAGTAAATATCATCGAAATTTTCGTCATTATCTACTACCTCGAAGACTTCCCTAAAAAACCGTCAGAAGATTTGTTAGACAAGATTTTCCCTTTGTAAACCCATGTTGCGAGTCGTAGATTAATTTGTTTTCCCTAAATGCGATCAGATGCTATTTGCTAAAATTGATTCAAGAAATTTCCCCACTACTGACGTCAAACTAATCGGCCGGTAATTTGACGCTGATGCTCTGTCTCCCTTTTTGAATATGGATACTACATTTGCATGTTTCCACAAGTCTGGCACAACTCCCGTGTCTAATAATTCTGTAAATAAATTTACGAGGGGTCCGCTAATCTGTTCCTTACACTCTTTCAAAACTCGAGGGAAGATTTCATCCGGCCCTGGGGATTTTGTCTTCTTTAATTTATTTATCTTCTTAAGAACATCCTCTTTTCTGATATTCTTTAATTTCTCTTCTTCATTTCCCTTAAATATCAGTTTCCACCTCTGGAAATTCCTTGTGAATTTCTTCTGTGAAAACTGATAAAAAGTAACTGTTTAATGCTTTGCTTATTTCCTCACTATCATCGATCACTTCCCCTCTCTCTGACTTTAAAGGTCCCACTTTGTCCTCGACTTTTGTCCTATATACCTGGAAAAATCCCTTGGGATTCGCCTTGGATTCTCTTGCTATCCTGATTTCGTAGTCCCTCTTTGCCTTCCTTACATATTTATTAACATTCCTTGATAGTTCATTATACCTATTTCTGAGCTGCTCCTCCCCTCCCTTTATTTTTTTATAAATTCCTTTCTTTTTTCCTTTGTCATGTCTGAGTTTTCTGGTCATCCACCTTGGCTCATTCTTATTTGACCAATTTTTCTGTATGGTATATTTTGTTCCTGTGCTTTATGTAGTATACTTGTGAATATATTATAGTCATGAATCATGACTCATGATCAAGTGTTGTGTCGTCTATGACCTCACCCTTTCCTACTGGGGACTGACCTGACTGTTCCCAGGTGACCTCACCTAGGTACCTTCTTAACCCTTCGTAATCCGCTGATCGAAAGTTTGGGACTCTGACCACATTGTCATTGTTTTTCGTTTCCCAATTAAGGGTGAACCTGATTTCTCTGTGATCACTGTTACCTAGTTCTTCCCCTCCTGTGATATCTCTGATAACATTTTCTTTATTTGTTAATACTAGGTCTAATATATTGTCACCTCTAGTAGGTTCTGTAATTAGTTGTTTTAAAAAATTGTCCTGGACTGCGTCTAGGAAGTCTTCAGATTCATAGTCGCCTACAATGTTGTCCCAGTCAATATTTCTGAAGTTGAAATCCCCCATAATGCACAAGTTGTTATATTTTGCTGCCCTACTCATTTCCTGTCATTTGGGTTGAGCTGCTTCTTTCCCAAGACTTGGGGGCTTGTAAATCACTCCCATAATAGTTTTTCTACTCATACAGACTCGGTTCCTATTTCACCCTTAATTGAATTATTAATACAACATTTTAATGTATCCCTGACGAAGAGTGCGACCCCCTTCATACGTTCCCTGTCCTTGTGAAAACGGTTGTATGTGGTACTCTGATAAAAAGTTCTTGCTCGCCAGATTCATCCAAGTTTCGGTGATTGCTTATTCACAGTACACTGGCATGTATTCTAAAATGTTACGCTCCCTCTCCTCCCCTCCCCTCCCCTCTCCATGCAGTACAATTCTTCCCACAGGAACATGAGAGGGGGGGGGCGTGGGAGTGTTGGGTTGTGGGGGGAGGGGTAGTGTAGGGGTGTGTGGGTAGTGTAGGGGTGTGTGGGGGGGTGTGTGTGGGGGGGTAGTGCAGGGGTGTGTGGGGGTTAGTGTGAGAGGGGACAAGTCCATTATGTTAGCTCATCAATCACCAGTCAGTCAATCATCAATCAGGGAATCATTCATCAATCATGAGGAGTGGATGGTGGGGGAGGGGGGCACTGATCACCGCCTCTGGCCATGAATGGAGGAGAGTGTGAGTGTGTTGTGTGAGTGTGTAGTGAGTGTGTTGATGTCACAAGTGTAGTCTTTCCCACCATTGTCCTCCCCCTCTACACCTTGACGGTAAAAATGAGGAGGAAAATATGGTAATTATAATCGAGGAAAAACATGCAACAGTAGAAAGTGACATACATACATACATACATACATACATACATACATACTCATACATACATACATACATACATACACACTCATACATACTGTACATACATACATACATCGGAAAATAATAATTAGCCGCAACAAATGATATAAGTAAATAGTAATAAAAAAAAAAAACAATAAATAAATATAGACAATAATGAACAAGTGAATAATATTATTTTACTATACAACAAATACAATTATAACCTAATATGTGTTATATATTTTACATAGTGTATTTGTTATTCACTTTCACCACTACAATACGTCAATGTCCGTTTAACGTACTGTACTTGATGAGTTCCTGAAAATCTGTACATTAAGTTTATGTACGTATTTTAAGTGTATGTACGTTAAGTGTATGTACGTTAGCTGTGTGTACGTAAAGTGGATGATACGTTAATTGTATGTCCGTTAAGTGGATGTAGTGTACGTTAAACGGAATAAACGTTAACGGAAAGTACGTAAAGCAAACACTCACTGCACTACCGTCACAGCTCACTGCCTCCCGCCCTCAGCACCTAAGAATCACATAGTATTGATTTTTCCTCGTGACTGGAGATGTCAGGCCGTATCTATGGATGTCAGGCCGTATCTATGGATGTCAGGCCGTATCTATGGATGTCAGGCCGTATCTATGGATGTCAGACCGTATCTAGGGATGTCAGACAGTAGCTAGGAATGTCAGACCATAGCTAGGGATGTCAGACCGTATCTATAGATCACAAGAACACAAGAATGGAGGAAACTGTAGCGGGCCTATTGGCCCATACTGGGCAGTCCTGTTTACACCCAACCCCTATTGCTCATATATCCATCCAACCTATGTTTGAAGCTATCCAGCGTATTCGAGTTAATGATGATGTTTGGTAACTTGTTCCATTCTTCCACTATGCTGTTTCCAAACCAATGTTTACCTACTTCACGCCTAAATCTAAATTTGTCTTATTTAAAACCATTGCTACGAGTTCGCTCCTGGTTGGATAGTTTGAGTACCTTTGTTATATCACCTTTGTTTAGCCCTGACTTCCATTTATACACCTCTATCATGTCGCTCCTCACTCTACGTCTCTTGAGGGAGTGCAAATTAAGATGCTTTAACCTGTCTCTGTACTCAAGGTTCCTCATGCCCGGGATTAGTCTTGTCATTCTCCTCTGGATTCTTTCTGGGGATTTTCTATCCATTCTGTAGTACGGTCACCAGAACTGAACTGCGTAATCCTGCGTAATGTCATACGCCACTGTTTGAGAACCATGTGCTGGTATAATGGCGTCGATAATGAACAGAGACTATCGTAGGTACTGTAGGTATTATTATTATTATTATTATTATTATTATTATTATTATTATTATTATTATTATTATTATTATATAGCTGTAGTAATAATATCAGCCTCACTTTCTAAATACAATCATATTCATTTAAAAGCAACTACACGATTACCCAAAGTGCAGTAGTATATTACACAATCTAATTTATTTCGAAATATATTTAAAACAATAAATTTCTTGAATTACATAATACATTAAGTACCATAAAACATGTATCTTAATTTATAAACGAATGAGAATGTATTGATAAATTTACCTTGTCTTTGAAGGTGTCAGTGAGGTGATCAGATGTCATTTGTACCTGTCCCCTCACTTCCCAACCCTCACCTACCCCTCACCTCACCTCACCCTCACCTCACCTACCCCTCACCTCACCCTCACCTCCCCCTCCCAACCCTCACCTACCCCTCACCTCACCCTCACCTCACCCTCACCTCCCCCTCCCAACCCTCACCTACCCCTCGTTAATCCGCCGCTTGGTGTGGGGGAGGGGGGAGGGGGGAGGGGGGCAGGGGTGTCTTTCTCTCTATTAGATTATTCTTATCTCTCTTTTTCTCTTCTTTGGTACTTTGTTTTCTCACTTGTTTATTCTTATCTTTCTTGTGTCTTCTTTATCTTAGTGTTTGCCTTTATTCACTTCTTCTTCTATGTAGTTATCGGTCCGCTGTCTAGTCTTCGTGATTTGGTATTATCTCTCTCTCTCTCTCTCTCTCTCTCTCTCTCTCTCTCTCTCTCTCTCTCTCTCTCTCTCTCTCTCTCTCTCTTCAATGGAACTATATAGAGATGAAAGTCCGTTATATCTAGGTTCCCTTATATAGAGGTATTACTGCACCATCATCATCATCAAGTCCACCTGTTTATTACTAATAGTTCTTCATGACGTTATATATAATTCTTTGAAATATGTTAAGTTAAATTAGAGGTTATTTACTAGATATGTAAGATGCATGAAAATAAGATCAATTAACCTGACAATAATAAAAATGAAGAGTTGCGTTGTGTTGTTTTTTGCTGTGCTGTGTTGCGTTGAGTTGCGTTGCGTTGCGTTGTGTTTTTTTTTCTGTGTTGAGTTACGTTGTGTTGCATTTTTTTTTTTTTGCTGTGTCGTGTCGTGTCGTGTAGTGCCGTGTTGAGGACTCAGAGTACCTCAGTTGTGGCGCTGGGGAAGGGTTGTGGACGCCATCATTCATAAGACTTAATATGTGTGCTGGGGATTAGGGAACAGAACGAGTAAATTACAAACTTTTTACCCTGGTGGAATAAAATGGTAATTAAGTAGATTTAGGAATGAGAGAGAGAGAGAGAGAGAGAGAGACAGAGAGAGAGAATAAGTGTGAGAAAGATGATGGAAAAATAATCATACAATAGGGGTAGGGAGGAGTGTCAGGGGGAGGGAGGAGTATCAGGGGGCAGGGAGGAGTGTCAGAAAGGAGGGTGTCAGGGGGGGTAGGGGGAGAGAGGAGTGTCAGGGGGAGAGGGGTGTCGGGTAGGGAAGGTGTCAGGGGGAGAGGGGTATCAGGTAAGAAAGGAGATAAAAGTGTGACAGATAGAAACCAGAGCTGGGGGGGGGGGGTGGAGGACTAATTGGTTTAGGGTGAGTGTTAGGGTGACAGGTATGGCTGGTCTGGTGCCTCACCCTCTACACTCACCCTCTACACTCACCCTCCACACTCACCCTCTACACTCACCCTCCACACTCACCCTCCACACTCAATGTTTGGAGAAGTACCACGACCAAACAAACGTGGTGAACCAACTCGAAACCTAACCTAACCAAAAACTATTGCAGGATCGTTTAGGTTATGTGAAATATGGAATCAACCTAACCTAACCTAGATGGTCGAGATCTTTGTTCGTGGCACTTTTCCTACATTGTTCCCTTTGTCTTTTCAGAATTTAAATAGTTAAAATAAATTTGAAATGATTTGCATAGGAATAGAAAATATAATTGTAGAATGTAGGGGAAGATAAATTACATACATATATATTTAAAAGTGAAACTCATAGGGAATGAAAACAACAAAAAGCAATATATATTAATTTTTTGTATAAATATTCGAGGTGTAGTGGTCAGTATACTCACCATACAAGCGAATGTCCCCTGGTTCTATCCCCGAGCAGAGTGACACTATGATCTAATTTTGTTGTAACATTTGCCCCCGTTCAGACAATTGGGGCGACAGACAGACAGACAGACACAGACAGACAGACACAGACATACATTAACGCTACCTACCCCCTCCAGTTACCATACGTGGCATAAAAGAAATAAAAAAGATGTTTGTTAACGAAGTGATATAAGAATATTGTTAAGACGCCACCAGCTAACGGGGTGTTGAGGATGGATGGCTCTTGTGATGTGATAACGGAGAAGTAAGAGTCTTAATGGTGATCGCTGAGCTAATGGGTGTTGTTGTTTGGGCCGTGTTGGAGAGGTGGTGGAGATAGGTAGGGGAGGGAGGGGGCAGATTGGTGGAGATGGGAGGGAAAGGAATAGGGAAGGAGAGGGATAAATGTAGAAAGAAAGGGGGGTTGGATGATGAGGGAAGTGAGGGAGGGGAGGGGAAAAGAGAGAGGGAGGGAGAATGAAAGAAATAGTGGAGGAGAGTTAGGGCGGTGAAGGGAAGGTGGGAGAGAAGGGGGGATAGAGGAGATGAAGTTAGAGAAATGGGTGTTGATAGGGTGTGGGGGGAAGAGGGGTGGGGAGGGTGGGGGAGTGTGGGGAGGGGAGGAAGAGTGTGGGAGAGGGGAGGAAGAGTGTGGGAGAGGGGAGGGTGGGAGAGTGTAGGAGTGGGGAGGAAGAGTGTGGGAGAGAGGAGGGAGAGTGTAGGAGTGGGGAGGAAGAGTGTGGGAGAGAGGAGGGAGAGTGTAGGAGAGGGGAGGAAGAGTGTGGGAGATGAGTGGAAATGTGGAGGGCGTGATTGCCTTCGTCTACAACTTAATTTTTATCTCAATATTCCTGTCAAAAACGTACGTGTGTGTGTGTGTGTGTGTGTGTGTGTGTGTGTGTGTGTGTGTGTGTGTGTGTTATGTATGTGAGTTTTTGTGTTTTGGTGTGGGTATGACTATGTATGTATGTATGTTTGTATGTTTGTATCCTGTTGTACAGTCTTTACGCCGTTTTTATACACCTGGTCGGGTTTTTGCTCAGTAGTTGTATATTATTTTTATTATTTCTTCCTACACAAGTTTTATTTTCATCTTATTTATTTATTTACAGTTGCTCTTATTCCTTGTACGTGTTTTGCATGTTATTGTTGTTGATGTCATTGTTAGTGTTGCTTGGTCATGCTCTTAGGATTTTTTAACATTATTATTATTATTATTATTATTATTATTATTATTATTATTATTATTATTATTATTATTATCTTCATTCCTCTTATCATCATTTCATCACAGTATTTTAGCAAAAAGAAAGTCACCACAGAAGCATTGCAAACACTGTGAGGGAAAAAGAATTTGGAAGAACGTGGAAAGAAAATGAAATTGAACGCTAATGTATATAGAACCTCGAGAGTGTGTGTGTGTTTGAGAACGGAGAACTGGTAGGTGAAACATGGGCAGGAGATGGAATGGTTACTGGAAGTCTTGTGTTTGAGGAGCGCATTTAAGTGAGGGAGGCGGTGGGAAGGAAGGAAGGTGAGTGAGGTGTGAGGAAGGAAGGGTAGGGAGGTAGGTAGGTGTTAGTGTGAGTGGTGTGGTGTGGGGGAAGGTGAGTGAGGTGTGAGGTTAGGTTAGGTTAGGTTAGGTTAGGTTTCCATGAAGTTAAATTAGAAGAGACAGGGATCAGGCTAAAAGTTGGAACGAGTTATGTTACCAGGCGTACACACACACACACACACACACACACACACACACACACACGTACACGTAAAGAAGGAGAGTATTGGCTCAGTGTTGTCCCCGGTAGCCTGAGACTGGTGTGCAGGTTCTCTCACAACTAATGATCTTGTGATAAAAATGGAGATGAAATCAGGTGGTGAACGACAGTGGTGCGTGAGGGGGGCTGAGTTTTATCCTCTAGGAATCAATACTGACTTCTCCATGTTCCCTCCATCTTGCCTACCCTCCCTCCCTCCCTCCCTCTCTCCCTCTCTCCCTATCCTCCCTTCTCTTCTTTACCCTTCCTCCCTCCCTCCCTCCCTCTCTCCCTTTCCTTCTCTTCTTTACCCTTCCTCCCTCCCTAATAAATTTGTCATATTCTTGGTCCTATCAATTAATGAAAGCGTATAAATATCACCGTCTCATTATACCTGGTCAGTGGTTCATTAACAAGATACACCTGTGAAATATAGAGAAATGATTGACAAATTAGGTAAGGTAAGAGTAGTAAAAGATAAATGATAAGAAATGGTAGGAAATGGTAGGAAATAGTTGGAAATTGTTGGAAATGGTAGGGAATAGTTGGAAATAGTTGGAAATGGTTGGAAATGGTAGGGAATAGTTGGAAATAGATGGAAATGGTAGGGAATAGTTGGAAATAGCTGGAAATGGTAGGGAATAGTTGGAAATGGTTGGAAATGGTAGGGAATAGTTGGAAATAGTTGGAAATAGAAATGAATAGTAGGAAATAATAATAAATAATAGAAAAAATAGAAAATAGTGACTAGGAGAAATAATGAAGCAGTGAACAAAAGTGATAAACAAAAGGTAAGTTGAAGAGTCGGCACCTTGGGACACAACCGCCAGAGTTAGTTAATATTTCAGTTGGTAATTGACACAGCGTTGAGTCATTCTCCCCCGACGGTGTGCTGATAGCCAAGAGGGAAAAAAAAACTCACTGCCCCTCACTCAGTTATCTCACCTGTCCTTGATTAATTTACCTGTGCCTAAATACTTACCTGTGATTTACCTGTAGTGTATTTTTTGTATAGGTATTTTATCTGGTTTGTGTGGTGAGGTTGTGTGTGTGGTGGTGTGTGGTGTGTCTTAATCATGTGGACAACAGAAACGACAAGACCATCACCAGATTATAATGACTCACAGTAACCTAACCTAACCTAACCTAATCTAACCTAACCTAACCTAACCTAGTCTAACCTTACCTTACCTTACCTTACCTTACCTTACCTAATCTAATCTAATCTAACATTACCTTACCTAACCTAACCTAACCTAACCTAACCTAATCTAACCTTACCTGACCTGACCTAACTTAACCTAACCTAATCTAACCTTACCTGACCTGACCTGACCTAACCTAACCTAACCTAACCTAACCTAACCTGAACGTACAAAGTGTCAGATAAACTATTGAGGTGTACTTGAAGTAGAGAGGTAAGCACAGAGACTCTCCCTCTTCCCACAGAGTAGTGAACAAAGCCCCACGACCTTTTTGTACCTGACTTTTTGTGTGTTATTCCCGAGAGTGCGACCACAACATTCGACTTTCAACTGGGCACCAAACTTTTATTGCAGAGTCGACAGAAGCAGGTTTAAGGAAACTTGACCAGTGGGCTCTCTCTCTCTCTCTCTCTCTCTCTCTCTCTCTCTCTCTCTCTCTCTCTCTCTCTCTCTCTCTCTCTCTCTCTCTCTCGTGTGTGTGTGTGTGTGTCAGTAAGCTGCACACACTTCCTCTTACACAACTACAGCTCCACCGTCTTGTACCCTTTCATGTTTTAAGTTCCCCCCCCTCCCCGCCCCCTCCCCCCCCCGCCCCCGCCCCCTCCCCTTCCCCCGCCCCCTCCCTTCCCCCGCCCCCTCCCCACCCCCTCCCCCGCCCCCTCCTTCCCCCGCCCCCGCCCCTTCCCCCGCCCCCGCCCCTTCCCCCGCCCCCGCCCCTTCCCCTTCCTCTAAAAAAAAGACCCCACACACTATAAACAGCAATGATTATTTTTATCGTAAGTTTGAAATTATGAAAAAATAATAATAATAATAACACGGATTTTTTCTTCTCCCTTTTGATATTTTTTTTTTAGTCTTCCCACAAAAATAAAAATACAAATAAAAATTCCATTAGGGTTTTTCTTTCTGTAAAATCCCAAACAATCACACACAAATTTTGCTTCCTGTTGGCAGAAATACCTTAGAAAATTATTAATATCTCTGGCTGTACGAATCAAATAAAAAAAAGAGCATTAAATATTTGTTAGTGGTTGCTGGAGTCAATTATAGAGGGAGACTGTCATGTTAATGTTAAAATATCTTCATATGATTGTTTAACATAAGGTGACCAGCACAAAGGAAGGATAGTGGTCAAGTGCGGTGATGTATGGTGATGCAGTGGTGAGGTGATCAGTGGTGGTTTGTGGTCAAGTGTGGTGATGCAGTGGTGTGGTGATGAGTGGTGGTTTGTGGTCAAGTGTGGTGATGCAGTGGTGTGGTGATGAGTGGTGGTTTGTGGTCAAGTGTGGTGATGCAGTGGTGTGGTGATGAGTGGTGGTTTGTGGTCAAGTGTGGTGATGTATGGTGATGCAGTGGTGTGGTGATGAGTGGTGGCTTGTGATCAAGTGTGGTGATGCAGTGGTGTGGTGATGACTAGAGGCTTGTGATTAATAATAATAATAATAATAATAATAATTAACGGTTTATTGAAAGAGCTTGGCAGCCAGAAGGCTGAAAATATACAGTTACATATTTGGGGAATGGGTTTCGAATTACAAATAATATACAAGTAACATAAGTGATACAAATAAGATATATAATAACTAGATGGGGAAAAGCTCAAACTACAGTGCATTTCAACATAGTGACAGTGCAAGAAGTAGTATTTACTGGGAGTGAATACACTGGTTTATTACAAGTTATTGATAATTTTTACAATGGTTGGGACTGGGCTGTTCTTATAGCGATCAGTTCGTGTACGTATGGGCTGGATGCGGTTGTGGTGTCGAACAGCAATTCTCGGGTGAGGGATCTCAGGTGGTAGTAGGAGCCAGTGTCGAGGATGGTGCAGAAGCTTCTTACCAAATTTGCAGATGAGGTCGTGGTGATGGTCAGTGAGAGTCGAAAGGGTCAGTGTGTTGAGCGCTTCTTGATATGTGGAGTAGGAAGGGGAGAGAATAATCTTGCATGCCCTCTTTTGCTCTTTTTTAGGTGTTTACGTTGTGTGGCATTTAGGGAGGAAGACCAGGTAGGGGAGGCATAGGTGAGCTTGGGAAGTATGAATGTTGTGTAAACACTGAGGAGCTCGGGTGCAGGAACTCCGAGGGACTTGAGTCGGCGGAGGAGGTGGAGACGGAAACTGGAGGATTTGACAACTTCACTGACGTGTGGTTTCCAATTTAGTTTGTTGTCTATGGTGACGCCGAGGAGCTTCGTGGAATCTACAACCTGGAGTGTGTTCGGACCTAGAGTAATGGAAGGAGGTGGGACAATGTCGGAGGAGAGGTTGATGTGCATAACCATGGTCTTGGTATGGTTGATGGTGACGTGGTTGTTGGTGGCCCAGTGTTGGAGACTGTTCAATAAATCCTGAAGGGCGGTATAGTCGGGAGCAGAATTGTTGACGCTGATCCCAATGGTGGAGTCGTCGACATATTTCCAGCGAGCAGGGGTTTCTCTTAGGGCATCATTGATGAGCATAAGGAAGCAGAATGGTCCCATCTTGGTGCCTTGGGGGACGCCACAGGTGAGTGACTGAAAGGTGGAGACAGCCCCTCGGAAGCGTACAGCTTGGCGTCGGTCACTGAGGAAGTCTGTCAGCCATGGTATAAGACTTCTCCGAAGCCCCGAAGCTCCGAAGTGTGGTAACGTGTGGTGTGGTGATGTGTGGTGGGGTTTGGTGGTGTATAGTGGCAGGTGATGATGTGTGGTGATTTATGGTGATGTGTGGTGATTTATGGTGACATAGGTAGTGATGTGTGGTATTCCTGATATGTATTGTGATGCGATATGGAATAGTGTGTATAGTTGCGTATGGTGATGTATAGTAATATAGGGTATTGTGTATGATGGAGTGTAGTGATGATACCTGAAGTAACATAATAAGGACACCCATTCATCATACTCATCATTCTTAAGAGACAGTATACGCCATTATCTCTCTCTCTCTCTCTCTCTCTCTCTCTCTCTCTCTCTCTCTCTCTCTCTCTCTCTCTCTCTCTTCTTCTTCTTCTTCTTCTCTAAATTCCTCCCTCCATCCGTCACTGTTCCTAGATACTGTCACCACCATTATTACCACCACCACTACCACCACAAATACTACTTCCTTATAATCAAGTTTCACTTAAATCTCACATTATATTTGATTAACGGAGGCAGCTCATATAAACGTGTTAAGCGCTGGTTCACTGCTTCTTTCAGACAGACACACACACACACAGACAGACACAGACACACACACAGACAGACACACACACAGACAGACACACACACAGACAGACAGACACAGACACACACACAGACAGACAGACACAGACAGACACACACACAGACAGACACAGACAGATACACAGACAGACAGACAGACACAGACAGATACACACACAGACAGATGCTTGTGAGTGTATCTGATAATTGTTAACGAATAGCGTGTCACTCGACTGGTAGACAGCCAATTAAAGCGGTAATTGATTCTGGTGCAGCAGCGGCCAGACGGAACCTGTCTTACTGTTTAGCAACAATGATGGAGGGCCAGCTGGTACTACTCCACCTGTGAGGGCCAGCTGGTACTACTCCACCTGTGAGGGTCAGCTGGTACTACTCCACCTGTGGTATGGAGGGCCAGCTGGTACTACTCCACCTGTGAGGGTCAGCTGGTACTACTCCACCTGTGGTATGGAGGGCCAGCTGGTTTTGGTACTCCACACAGGGCCAGACTGAACCTCACCGTTACACACAGCACAAATTACAAATAAACAACATGAAACATAAAAGTGTGTAAACAAGTAAACAAACAAAGGCGTAAACAAGTGGTACAACATATTAACGGTTACATAACAAACAGTCATAAAATAGTGAGGATAACAAGCGGTACAAATTGTTATAGGCAACCAACACCCTCTGTAAATAATAACAACTTGTAAATAACGGGAACATTTACAAGACAAATTAAAACACAAGAACTTAAAAAAATGTAAAAAAATGTCGAATATTATGTCAATTAAAACATTTTATATAAAGATATTAACAGATATATGAATTATAGTCAGATAGAAGTTTAATTTATGTGTTTAATTTTATATGACCCAAAGCCATGGAACCAGTGTGAAAATTTTATTATGAAGCCACAGATGTGATTAAGTTATGGCGGAGAGGGGAAGGTCAGGTCAGGTTAGGTTAGGTTAGGTTAGGTTAGGTTAGGGTTCAGGTGATGTGATTAAGAGGTACTGCCTGGCATGGTTGATATACTGGACTTGATTAGATTATACTAAACTCTACTCAGGTATTATTATTATTATTATTATTATTATTATTATTATTATTATTATTATTGTTATTGTTATTATTATTATTGTTGTTGTTGTTGTCATTACTCTTAATATTATTACGTTGGGGATTATTATTTATAGTATTGTTTTGATGACCTTCAACTGAGCATTAATTTACGTATATTTACACCTGTTTTTACCTTTGTTGTTGTTCGTCCTACCTAAAGAAAATTCTCTTATGAAAAGTTTGTCTATTTCATTGGCTGTCTAGTCTTGCTTTATTTATTTCACCTTTTCATAGATTTGTAAGCTGTTTTATCTTATTTATCACGTTTTTTTATGTTGCTGTACCCATAGTTCCATCCTACTTCTACATGCATACACGAATGAAGATTATAAATGCAAAATACAGTAATACATAAAACGGAAAAAACAAAACATGTGTTACCTGATCAACATATGTGTTAAACCAGAGACTCAGGTAGTTGGTTTTAGGAGAGTTGTTAATTAGTGGTTGAACAGGTGAACTATACTCCATAAATTACAGGTAGCGTCTCGTGGAACATGGAACACTGCTTGTTGCTTTCCTTATTCATCGTCCAGTGAATTATTGTGTGTGTTCGAGGCTCCACACTTTTTTCTTTCTTTCTTTTTTCCTATTTATTTTTCTTCCTTGTTTTTTATTTATTTCTCGCTTTCTCTTTATATTTTTCTCTTTCTTGGTGTTTCTTTCTGTCTGCTTTTTTTTTCCTTTCTCTCCATCTTATTTCTCAGCCTTTTACCTCTTCTCCTTTCTTCCCTTCTCCTTTCCTTTCATTTTTTACTCGTCTTGTTTTTATCCATCATGAATTCTCTCTCTCTCTCTCTCTCTCTCTCTCTCTCTCTCTCTCTCTCTCTCTCTCTCTCTCTCTCTCTCTCTCTCTCCATTTATATTATTTATATATTTCTTCAATTTTTTTATATTTGTACTCTTTCTTTGAGTCCATGTCGAGTCCACACACACACACACACACACACACACACATCGCTTAAGAAAATCGTTTATCCAAAACCTTTATCACAAGTAACTGTGGTGGGTCAGCTAAAGACAGTATTGCTATTGACTGGTAAACAAGGAAGGTTCGCTCTATCAACAAAACACAAGCCTACGTTTTATTTCCTTGATGGCAGCGGACATCTTGGCCATTCTGGAGGTCGGTCACGTCTCCCGAATAAACAAAATCCCAAATTAAAAAAAAAATAAATATAAAAATCCCCAAAACATGAAAATAAATCCCCCCTTCTCCCTAAAAAAAAAAATTCAGAAAAAACATAAAAAAAAAAAAATCCAGAAAAACATAAATATTAATTACCAAATATACACAAAATCCCAAAAGTATAAACATTAAAAAAAAAATTGTCAGAAAAACACAAAAGTCCACGACGATATCTCTCTCTCTCTCTCTCCCTCTCTCTCTCCCTCACTCTCTCTCCCTCACTCTCTCTCCCTCTTTCTCCCTCACTCTCTCTCCCTCACTCTCTGACGTCGGAGATCAAAGCCACCGGTCACTGAAATTGCCTTGCGTCTCCCCCTTGTGTTGCTACTGATATTAAGTTTTAGTCGATCGATATCAGACTTTACAATTACCCATCTCGTTACCATTGCCTTCTGACCTCCTCGTAAATCGTCTCTTTGACCTGTATATATATATTGGTTGGGAACTTTATCTGTCTTTGTAAAGGTGTTTGTTGATTGATTTTGGGCTGTTTTTGTCATTTTATTTGTTTTATTTGTTTTATTTTTTTGTTTGGGATTTTATTTGTGTTTGTCGAGATGTTTGTTGATTATTTTTTGCTGTTTTTTTTTTTTTAATTTTCTTTGTTGTTTTTGCTTGTGTTCTAATTCATGAGTTTAATGTTATTGTTTTGTCTTTATTTGATATTTTATTTGTTGTATTTTTATTTTTATTTGTTACCTTAAAGATTCATTCGTCGTGTATTTTAGCCTTGTGAAAGAATGTAGTTGTTTCATCCTTATTTGTCAGTGTGTTTATGTTTTAAGGAAGGTATCGCTCAGTGTGTTTGTTTTAAGGAAGGTATCGCTCAGTGTGTTTGTTTTAAGGAAGGTATCGCTCAGTGTGTTTGTTTGTTAAGTAAGGTATCGCTCAGTGTGTTTGTTTTAAGGAAGGTATCGCTCAGTGTGTTTGTTTGTTAAGTAAGGTATCGCTCAGTGTGTTTGTTTTAAGGAAGGTATCGCTCAGTGTCCTTGGATATAGTTAAGTGAGTTAATTACTGCATTATGAATATTCAGGTAAATTTTGTCCAGGTGTGATAATCATTATGGCAATTAGCACACCTGTTGTCATGACTTATTGGGAATGTTTATATATATACATTTTTATATACATTTTCTCATTGTTTATAATTTTTATAGCAATATTTAATCATGGATGTTTTAAATTTTTATAGTAATTTGTATAACAAGTTTTTAGTTTAGTTTTTTAATTTGGTTTTTGATAAATTTTCTCAAAGTTTATAGATATCGAAACAATATTTTCAAGTGTATTAATTTAGTCAGTGGTGATATTTATAGTGATATTTTAAACCCATGAGAATAGATTAAGTTCAGGAGATAAGATAGATGGTTCTTCTATACGTTAGGTTAGGTTAGGTTAGGTTAGGTTTGGTTAGGTTAGGTTAGGTTAGGTTAGGTTAGGTTAGGTTAGGTTATGGTAGGTAAGGTTAGGATAGGTTAGGTTAGGTTAAGTTGGGTTAGGTTAGGTTAGGTTAGGTTAGGGTAGGTAAGGTTAGGTTATGGTAGGTAAGGTTAGGATAGGTTAGGGTAGGTTAGGTTAGGTTAGGTTAGGTTAGGTTAGGTTAGGTTAAGTTAGGTGCGACAACAGAACCAGATTATGAGTCTTTTTGTAAATATCTCCATTAACACCTTCACTAAAGAGACGCCATTTTTAATATTATATTTTGTTAACGCCGGGCGAGTTAATTCAACCCAGAAAGGAACCTAAGCATGAGGGGTTAAGGGCCTTTCATGTGATATCAGACAGACACAGACACAGTCACAGACAGACAGACAGACAGACAGACAGGAAGGAAAATCGACATACAAGTTCACAGTGATTTTCTATGTACATAAACGGTGCAGGTAAACAAAGGGTAAATAAATAAGACGATACTACATAAGAATAACCTAAGAAGCCATGAAATATATACTTGTTTGTTGTTGGTATACTGTTTGTTGGAGGTAATCAACTGACTCCAACACCTGAAAGAGTATCTTTTATAGTGAGGGTCTTTAGGTGGTGATGATGATGATGATTGTAATACTAAAAGTAATAGTAATAATATGTTAATTATACTAGCAGTTATGATTATAGCATGAATTTAATGTTATTAATAATATTAAAATAATAATAATAATAATAATAATAATAATAATAATAACGGTAATAATAATAATAATAATAAAAACAAAATATATTAACCAAAAAAGCTCACCTGTATCCACCACTATTTTTCATATAACACAAAATGTCGTGTTTGTCGGCCCTTTTTTTCTATTAAATTAAATGAAATTAGGATCATGGAATTTTTAATTGAATATTTTAATTTATATATTTTTTTAACTGATACCAGCACGTGTTAAATCATATGAGCGTCGTTCCAACCACAGTAATTAATTAATAAACAGGACTAATTAATTATGTCTTAAATAGACCCTATGTTATATAATCAGTGTAAATTATATTATTTGTGATGGTATAATTAGTTTTTTTCATTCTTTCTGTCTCTTACTTTTCTGGCAATTGTGTTTATCTCTCTCTCTCTCTCTCTCTCTCTCTCTCTCTCTCTCTCTCTCTCTCTCTCTCTCTCTCTCTCAAAGATTCCTAGCAAATATCTCTCCTCCTAATTGGGGATGAGGAAACAGCAGCAGCGTAGAGAAGTCAGTTGAATTTTTCGAAATCCTTTTGGCAGCCAATTTTGTGTATGAACCAATAAGATGCGCCCTTACTTTGTGGCCTTGAGGGAACCAATAAGATGCGCCCTTACTTTGTGGCCTTGAGGGAACCAATAAGATGCGCCCTTACTTTGTGGCCTTGAGGGAACCAATAAGATGCGCCCTTACTTTGTGGCCTTGAAAGAACCAATAAGATGCGCCCTTACTTTGTGGCCTTGAGGGAACCAATAAGATGCGCCCTTACTTTGTGGCCTTGAGGGAACCAATAAGATGCGCCCTTACTTTGTGGCCTTGAGGGAACCAATAAGATGCGCCCTTACTTTGTGGCCTTGAGGGAACCAATAAGATGCGCCCTTACTTTGTGGCCTTGAGGGAACCAATAAGATGCGCCCTTACTTTGTGGCCTTGAAAGAACCAATAAGATGCGCCCTTACTTTGTGGCCTTGAGGGAACCAATAAGATGCGCCCTTACTTTGTGGCCTTGAGGGAACCAATAAGATGCGCCCTTACTTTGTGGCCTTGAAGGAACCAATAAGATACGCCCTTACTGACTCTTATAATCTTGAGGGAGCCAATAGGATGCTCCCTTATATTTTTCACCTTGAGGGAGCCAATAAGATGCGCCCATACTCACTCTTAAGAGAATATATAACTTAGGAATATCTGAAACAGGGATCCTTGTATACACTGGGAAGAAATTATAGTTTTTTTAATTTAGAAGAAAATAATAAATATTTCTATAATTTAAATTAATAAACTTTGCTGGATTTTGTTATGAACGTAGACAAATTCTGATACTCGTCTATATATATTAAAAAAAGGAAAAAAATTGATCTTTTATGCTATTGATAATAAAAAGAGCAACTGTTTTTACTGATGTTGGATCTTAAAACAAAAGTATAGAAAAATTCATCCATGTCGAAACCTGTTTTTTGGGGCGAAGTTTTCATTTTTTTGGAATATCAGTTAAAAAAAAAGCGCGTGAAGGGGGAGTGACTCATTTTTGGGAATTTTTTTTTATTTTTATTTTGTTTTTGTCCTTTTTTCGTAGGGGGGGGGGGGTGGTAACTGAAATTCCCGGACAAATAGCATTAGGGGAGGAAAACAGTGATGTGAGAGAGAAGTGTTTTGAGAGTCGATTGTACAGGTCAGTGGGAGGTAAATACTGGAGGTCAGGTCAGGCTAGGTTAACGATAGGTTTAATTTTGGTTAGGTTAGGTTTAACTTAAATATGGTTAAATTTAGTTTAATTTAGGTTAAGTTAGGTTTAAGTTAGATTAGGTTTAAGTTAGATTAGGTTTAAGTTAGATTAGGTTTAAGTTAGGTTAGGTTAGGTTAAGGTTAGGTTTATGTTAGATGTGGCTGCGGTACATTTTTTCTATAAATATCTGATTCAGGAAAATATGGCGTCTAGGCGGACGGCTGTCAGGACTGATCTCTGAAACTATGTTGATTAAACTAATGAAAACGGACAACCAGACCTGCCGTAAGTGGTAGTAACACTATGTTTAATAGCGCGGGTGACCTGTGACTTGTGACCTATGGCTTGTGATCTGTGACTTGTGACCTGTGACTTGTGACCTGTGACTTGTGACTTGTTGCTTGTGACCTGTGACTTGTGACCTGTGATTTGTGACTTGTGACCTGTGACTTGTGACTTGTTGCTTGTGGACTTGTGACTTGTGACCTGTGACTTGTGACCTGTGACTTGTGGCTTGTGACTTGTGACTTGTGACCTGTGACTTGTGACCTGTGACTTGTGTCCTGTGACTTGTGACCTGTGATTTGTGACTTGTGACTTGTGACCTGTGACTTGTGACTTGTGACTTGTTGCTTGTGACTTGTGTCCTGTGACTTGTGTCCTGTGACTTGTGACCTGTGATTTGTGACTTGTGACTTGTGACCTGTGATTTGTGACTTGTGACCTGTGACCTGTGACCTGTTGCTTGTGTCCTGTGACTTGTGACCTGTGACTTGTGACTTGTGACCTGTAACTTGTGACCTGTGACTTGTGACCTGTGACTTGTGACCTGTGACTTGTGACTTGTGACCTGTGACTTGTGACCTGTGACTTGTGACTTGTGACCTGTGACTTGTGGCTTGTGACCTGTGACCTTCAGCATGAACAGGTGTAGTCAGTCCTGTTTATTTAACCTTGATACAGTGACCTGATGTGCCCTGGTAAATTTCTTCCTATGGTGCTCTTTATAACGGGGTCTTATGAGGAGCTTAAGAAGTAAATACAGTGTTCCTAGATGGGTTTTTTTTTTTCTAGGTTAAGGAGGGGAAAGGATGGAAGGCCTGCTGGGGCTCAAGGCACAGACACACATGAGGGATAGAGAAGTCACAACATATAGTCGTGGGGGGAAAGGTTGGAAAAGAAGTCTAATGAGTTAAACAGAGGGGGACGACACCCCTTGTTTTACATATTACAGAGTTTGTTGGCGAGCTAAGCTAACCTAGGATTTAGGAGGAGGTTACTTTAGTAGACAATGACTAGATTGATTTTACATTTACAAGTTTATTAACATCTTATACTGTATTACGTTATGGACTCACTAGATTGTGACTTGTTAAATGTGAATTTATATCATCTAAGTTTTAATCTAAGGTGGATCACTGTGGCGGACATAGATGGGTCGCGGGTTAGGTTGTTGTAGTGCGGGCAGACTCACCAGGCGTGGGGTCGCCCTCCGTTGATGTCTTCCCCGCGTAAGTGGTCTGGGCTGTGAGGGTCGTCCAGGAGCTTGTCCCAAACCTTCTTCCCTAGGCGATGGAACCTGACGTTGAGGACCTCTGTTTTATTTCTCAGGTGGATGGTTTCCACTGTCTACTGGTAGGGTGGCGCTTGGCCACTGGCTGACCTGAGACACTTGTTTTGGAAGCTCTGTAGTTGTTGTAGTCTGGTCTTCCCGAGTGTGACGAGTGGTACAATCTCGTTCAAGATTCTTCGAACACTGCTGGAGACAGCTGGCAACTCAAGGCTGTTTGTTTACTATAGTACGTAGTATAATATAATACGAAACAACAAAGCCCAACCATTACTTAAGCAACGGGGAACTAAGTAACCAATCACCGATTTCTTTTACATTTATTCATATTTTTTACTACGTACTATAGTAAACAAACGGCCTTGAGTAGCCAGCTGTGTGTAGCAGTGTTCGAAGAATCTTGAACGAGATTGTACGTGTAGGTACTAAATACAGTGTTCCTGGAGTCAGGTGAGCGAGAATTAGGGGGGTAGAACTCAGCCAGTTCTGGAGGTAGACAGGTGGAAGTCAATCACTCAAAATCCAGGTAGCCTAGAACCACACCCACCCAAGAACTATCCTACCCAAGAACCAGCCTCTGAGAACCAAGCAGGCAGGCATGCATGCATGTAGACCACGCCTTCCATTAACCGCAATAACGTGGCCTGGTGCGGTGGCCTGTGGGTATTAATCTGGCTGTAGCCCCCCCCCCCCCCCCCACACGCCCCCGGGGACGTCGCCCCCTGAATTCTGATAGTCGACGAGAAATTTATTAGATGATTTCAGAGTCGATTTTGAGGATGAATTTTGCAGGCGAGGAGGTAATGTGCGTCACTAGGATGGCTTTTGGTAACAAGTTGTGGCGGGTGAGTTTATTGGCTTATGCTCACTACATGTTTGTCTCGTGGTGGAAATATTTGGTGTTTTCTTACCAACACACACAAGTACACTCCCCTACCTTCCATCCCTCCTTCCTTCTCTACCACCTTACCCCCTACCAGCACCCTCCACCACTCCTCAAAGCCTTGTACCTGACAAAGCCAATAATCGCCTCTGTGCCTCATATCCAAAATGCATACCAACTCCCGCCAGGCCCAATAACCAAACAGAATTTGCTTGCCAAGTATACAGGCCATCAAGCGCTGTGCATATAGGCGTTGGCCCAGCAATCCCGAGCACACAGTAGCCGACGTATCCAATAAAACGAGGTGACCTTGTAACCAGGGTGAGGCACTGAGGGTCAAGGTACCAGAAGGTGCCATCAGTCCTGCGGGTATCGTCAATATGGAATTAAATCTCGCCACCGCTGCCACCCAGTGAAGAATCCAGTGATACCTTCAATGTTGGAATTTTAATTAAGGCGATTCACACCAGGTGGGGAAAGTTGATGGCAGGTGAATAGCATGTGAGGGGCAGATGAGGGTCGGGGCGGGGCGGGGCGGGGCGGGGCGGGGCGGGGTGGGGAGGGGATAGAGCGAGGCGGGCTGTCAATACCTGGTCGTGGGTAATTAGTCGCCGCTCGCTCATGCTGTACCCTTTGTCTCGTTTGGGTCTTCCTCACCTGAATTGCGAACTTCATTTTGCAATTACGGTGTAGGTGTGTGCCGGTGAGCTGAGGGCACCACATAACGCTCTTTTAATGACTCTCCAGGTATTTAAGAACCCTGTTACCTTACCTTCTGCCTCGTTAATTATTTATACTTGTTTTCACCTCCACGTATTAATTTATGAAACTAAGATGGTTTAAAATTTTTGAGATATGTAAATTTCGACAGCTTATTTATTCATTTTTATTTATTTATTAATTACTCTTATGCTGTAATTATAGAAACTTATGGATCTTGAACTGACTACATAATTACCCTTAACCTTTGTGAATATCGAAGAAGTTTAGATTGGGTGATGGTGGTTAGTGATGGTGGTTGGTGATGGTGGTTGGTGATGGGTGATGGTGGTTGGTGATGGTGGTTGGTGATTTTGGTTGGTGATGGTGGTTGGTGATGGTGGTTGGTGATTTTGGTTGGTGATGGTGGTTGGTGATGGTGGTTGGTGATGGTGGTTAGTGATGGTGGTTGGTGATGGTGGTTGGTGATTTTGGTTGGTGATGGTGGTTGGTGATGGTGGTTGGTGATGGTGGTTAGTGATGGTGGTTGGTGATTTTGGTTGGTGATGGTGGTTGGTGATACTGGTTGGTAGTGATTGTGGTGGTGGTAGTAGTGTTGGTGGTAATGGTGGTAGTCATGATGTTATTGTCGTTTTGGGTGTGGTAACGTAGTGGTAGTAGTAGTAGTAGTAGTAGTAGTAGTAGTAGTAGTAGTAGTAGTAGTGGTGGTGGTGGTAGTAGTAGTAGTAGTAGTAATAGTAGTAGTATTAGTAGTTAAGAAATATGTCAGTGAAGTCTACCCAAAATTCTATTAAAAAATACGTCAGAACCAAAGATATGTTACCCCCACAATGCAGCTACAAATATCAGTAGCTTATCAGTTAACGTCTCCATGAGCAATTTAGATAGAGCTAATTAATCACCCAACTACCTCACTCAGCTGTTAGTAACCACGCCCACCAACACGACCACCACCTGTTCTCATACGCCGAGTTATCAGTGTTCGGCCACTGTGGAAGTTCTCATTCGTTATCGACTAAAACCTGTTATCAGTGACGTGGTTTCGTAGTTACAATTGTCTTTCTCACGTAAAGTTTTGTGGGTTTCTATTTTACTTATGTTTATTTTTCGTCGGTTTTTATTCCTGTTTTGTGTTTATTGATTTTTTTTAAGTTTTATTTATCATTTGTTTAATATTACTATAAATATATAACTGTCGAGCCTGTCCCTTTACGATAATGGAATAAGTTCTATTCTTAAACGTTAGCTGATGGTATTATACATATATTGATATACAAAACCTCTTGGTCCCTTCTCCAAACTGTTGAAGAACTTAATTGCCAAACTTCTTTTCTGGTCTTTTTTTTTTCTTTTTGTTTTCCTTCCATCTGAACCAATTCTCTCAGTCTCGCCAAGTCAAAGATTAAAATCGATAAAGCATACTGAGAGACGCACGCGCTCTACATGACCCTACACCACATCCTGCCAGCCTACACCTGCCACCACACCATGACCCTATACACAGTACACCACATCCTGCCAGCCTACACCTGCCACCACACCATGACCCTATTACACAGTACACCACATCCTGCTAGCCTACACCTGCCACCACACCATGACCCGATACACAATACACCACATCCTGCTAGCCTACACCTGCCACCACACCATGACCCTATTACACAGTACACCACATCCTGCTAGCCTACACCTGCCACCACACCATGACCCTATACACAGTACACCACATCCTGCCAGCCTACACCTGCCACCACACCATGACCCTATTACACAGTACACCACATCCTGCCAGCCTACACCTGCCACCACACCATGACCCTATTACACAGTACACCACATCCTGCCAGCCTACACCTGCCACCACACCATGACCCTATACACAGTACACCACATCCTGCCAGCCTACACCTGCCACCACACCATGACCCTATACACAGTACACCACATCCTGCCAGCCTACACCTGCCACCACACCATGACCCTATACACAGTACACCACATCCTGCCAGCCTACACCTGCCACCACACCATGACCCTATACACAGTACACCACATCCTGCCAGCCTACACCTGCCACCACACCATGACCCTATACACAGTACACCACATCCTGCCAGCCTACACCTGCCACCACACCATGACCCTATACACAGTACACCACATCCTGCTAGCCTACACCTGCCACCACACCATGACCCTATACACAGTACACCACATCCTGCCAGCCTACACCTGCCACCACACCATGACCCTATACACAGTACACCACATCCTGCCAGCCTACACCTGCCACCACACCATGACCCTATACACAGTACACCACATCCTGCCAGCCTACACCTGCCACCACACCAAAGGGCCAAAGTTACATTAAGATCTTCCAGTATATTAACACACAACCATTTTACTAGTTAGTGGATAAATAACAACTCTTGCCCAGGAAACTTAATGGTATTGGAGAATATTTTACCTATGATCGTTCAGCGTTTAGAACAAGAGTGAGGCAATTCTATTTTTGGGAATCATTATAAGTTAGCGAGAAAAAACCTTTAGTCTTTTATATTTAGCGATAATTGACCCTACGAGTTTATGGCCGATGAGGGTGAAATTCAGTGAAGGAACCTTTTAAATCTGGGTTGAGAATCGGCCTATGAGCGTTTAGTTAAGGAGGAAATTACACCAAGGAAATTTTTTTTTAAAGATTAGTGAGTACAGGTGTTCCCCAGGCAGCGTGTGTATTGGGTGAGGAGGGTGTAAAGCCAAGCCATTCACCCTTACACACATCACCAACTACAGTAGTTTCATCACGGCTGGTGCTGCCTGTGAACCCATGACCACTTGTGCCTTCTAAATGAGATTTTCATGCAAATGGGAGGGAGGAGAGGGGGGGGGGGGAAGGGAGGGGAAGAGGAAGGGAGGGGAAGGGGAGAAAGAGAGGGAGGGAAGGTTGAACTTCACAGATAAAATATCCACGAGACGAGACTAACTTCTCGTTTTACCTCGGTCTAATACTCTCTCTCTCTCTCTCTCTCTCTCTCTCTCTCTCTCTCTCTCTCTCTCTCTCTCTCTCTCTCAATAAATACCTCCCTGCTTTATTCCCCTTCCGGATTTTATTTCTATTCTCATCATTGCCCTTTTCCTTGTTCCCCCTTCCTGTTTTTCTCTCTATTTCCCTTCCTCCTTCCTTCGCTGTCACTCTCATCCATCCCTCCTTCGTCCCCTCTTTCTCGCCCTTCCTCCCACACCTTCATTTATCACCCGCACTCTTCCTTCATCTTTTTCACCGTCACCTCTGTTCCCTCCCCCATTCCCTCCTTGTTTCGCCTACCCTATCTCGTCTTCCCTCCCTCCCTCACCTGCCTCTTCCCCCTCACCCTCACCTACCCCACCTCATCCTTCACCTACCTCACCTCATCCTTCCCTCACCTCATCCTTCCCTCACCCCCTCCTTCCCTCACCCCCTCCTTCCCTCACCCCCTCCTTCCCTCACCCCCTCCTTCCCTCACCCCCTCCTTCCTTCACCCCCTCCTTCCCTCACCCCCTCCTTCCTTCACCCCCTCCTTCCCTCACCCCCTCCTTCCTTCACCCCCTCCTTCCCTCACCCCCTCCTTCCTTCACCCCCTCCTTCCCTCACCCCCTCCTTCCTTCACCCCCTCCTTCCTTCACCCCCTCCTTCCCTCACCCCCTCCTTCCCTCACCCCCTCCTTCCCTCACCTAGGTAAAGTGGATGAGGTATAAGGGAGTCGAGGCAGGATCAGCACCTCTGGGAAACCAAATTAATTGAGAATTATTACCTGCTAATGGCACACCTCACACCATTGATCTTGTGTGGCATTAAACACAACCTTGCTCCTGCTAACACCGGGATTAAACCCTAAAATTATTAGACACTGATTAAGATTAATTAATAAAGAATTTCCTAATTACCTCCTTCACAAATTTATTACTTACGGCTTGTATTTCCTTTGTCTTTTCTTTTTTTCCGTTTCCTGTTTTTTCTTAAAGGAATAGATATCGTACGTGTATGTATAATGCAGTATTTATGTATGATACAGTATTTATGTATAATACAGTATATATAGAGACGTTAGTGTCCCCTGAAGTGAGTGTTTGATTATTACAAGAGAGAGAATACCTTGGGAATGAATTATATTGCTTGTGAGTTTTGCCTTGTGTAAAGTTGAAATTTAAACAGTGTAATAGTGACGAGTGTAGCCAAAAAAATAAAAGGTAAGTTTTCATTATTTTTTTTTGCACGACTTGGCTATCTAGCTTAAGTTCTTTGCAAACACTGCAGGTTTATATGCAGATCAGATAACTTAAACACAGGACGAATAACGCTTTTGCAGGTTCGTGTGACCGAGTTTACATAGAGCCATTATTCTTGTCTTTATAACTCTTACTGACAACACGAGTTTAAAGTTTTCCTCTTGCTGTCTTGTCTGTCTGTCTGTCTGTCTGTCTGTCTGTCTGTCTGTCTTGATACTCACAGAATCATTTAACGCTTTGAGTGACTTGAATCATTATAGAAACAGGATTCTTACCTGTGAGGTAACAGAGTCTACATGGTGAGGTAACAGAGTCTACATGGAGGTATTATTCTTATTATAAAAGGTTGAGAGGCAATACTGTTCTGCCTTTATATAACACCGTAACAATAAAACCTGGATTTAGAGGCGAAATGACCCAAGTTTATTTAGGATCAGTGTTGTTGTATTGATAACTTTTATTGACAATACTAGTTTGGGAATTTTGTATTGTGTGTGTGTGTGTTATATGACCAGCACTACGTCTGACACTCCTTACGTAACACCCTTTACCTGATAATTAATTTGACACAGACAGATCACCTTTCCTTACCTGAGACTCTCATCATCAAACACCACACACACTTCCCCTTAACCGGACACCAACCCCCCTTAACCGGACACCCCCTTAACCGGACACCAACCCCCCTTAACCGGACACCAACCCCCTTTAACCGGACACCCCCCTTTAACCGGACACCCCCCTTTAACCGGACACCCCCCTTTAACCGGACACCCCGCTTAACCGGACACCCCCCTTAACCGGACACCCCCCTTAACCAGACACCCCCCTACCCCCACGAAGCAGCAGGTCAACTTGCGTGGGAGGAGGACAAGGAAACGAGTCACACCGCGATATCAAACTTATTTTACTGTAAGTTTTGACTCACTTTTCAACCATTCTTTCACAAACTTTTCCTGTGTTCCATTTGCAAAGTTAAAATGCAAGTGAAAATATGTTGTTGCTGTGAAAAGAGAGAGAGAGAGAGAGAGAGAGAGAGAGAGAGAGAGAGAGAGAGAGAGCGCTGGATTTAACTCTCTTGAACTCATGAATTGTTTAGAAGAAAAAAAGAAGTCAGTTTCTGCTTACTTTAATTTGTAACACTGTTGAAGGGAATATCAGCCACGCGTGTCAGTTAGTTATAATGTCAGCCACGTATGTCAGCTATGTGTTATCAGCTAGTTGTATATCATCCACGTGCTAGTTAGTTATAGGTCAGCCACGTGTGTCAATTAGGTATTTGTCATTCACGTGTCTCCTATGTATGTCAACTAGTCATGTGTCAGCCGTATCCCGTACCACATTCATCAGCCATTTTTGTCAGCCATATACCGTCAGCGTCTTTGTCCTGGTAGACGGTGGTGGTGTGTATGAGAGAGAGAGAGAGAGAGAGAGAGAGAGAGAGTACATACGTCACTCGGTTAACTTAATTTATCACCTCGTCCATTTACTTAATTAATTCCTGTTGATTGGCCACTAATGTAGCGAGGAAGGTGTTGAGTGGGTGGCCATGGAGGGGTGGCCATGATGGGATGGTCATGATGGGGTGGCCATGAACTGAGTAAATAGGGAGGGAATGAGGTGAACCTTTCTCTCACTTCTCTCAATTACACCTTTATTATCACCTACTTTCTCTCACCAATCGTTTAATCAGACCAAATAATATCCAGTGTTATAAGAACGATATTAGAAAGTTGGGAATTTAATTTAGGGAAAGTGTGTCCATTGTATTGTACCTGGTGATGAGTGTGTGTGTGTGTGTGTGTTGATCATGTGGTATAAGAAAATTTCGGTCTTTTAGGATTACTCTCTCTCTCTCTCTCTCTCTCTCTCTCTCTCTCTCTCTCTCTCTCTCTCTCTCTCAAGCACGAACTATATGGGTGTCGCTAGGGTAGGTTAGGGGTTGGGGTGGGGTGGGGTGGGGTGGGGTTGGGGTGGGGAGGGGGTGGGGTGGGGTGGGGGTGGGGTCTGGCAACAGTGTCAGGTACTACTAACTGGTGATGACAGGGCATTAAAACCAGACCTCCCTGGTTAAGATTTTTGTCAGCCAGGTGGCGACGCTGACGTCAGAACAGAATTACAGGCTCGCTGAACTTGTCACATAGAATGGAAGTTTTAATTGTAGTTAATGGCGCCGATGTTAGAGTTTTGTTAGTGCAAGTAAAACTACTAGTCCAGCTATTGTTGTTAATAGTATGTTAGTAATATGATTGCTAGTTATTATTATTATTATTATTATTATTATTATTATTATTATTTTTATTATTATTATTATTATTGTTATTATTGTTTTTTATTATTATTATTATTATTATTATTATTATTATTGTTATTATTGTTTTTTATTATTATTATTATTATTATTATTATTATTATTATTATTGTTGTTATTGTTATTGATATTTTTATTAATACCGTATATACGAGTATTATTATTAATATTAATTGTTAGTTTGACCTAAAAAGTGTGACAGGACAAATATATTTAATAATAGTTGTATTTATAGCTTATTCTGTTAAATGTATTGCGTGTTCATATGACGCATTTATTTATATGTAACGAAAAAAGTTAAAAGAGTTAGCCGGAAAATGGGAAACACACACATTGTATTTTGTCTGTATATAGTTATTTATTTATTTATTTATTATTATTATTATTATTATTATTATTATTATTATTATTATTAATATTATTATTATTATTATTATTATTATTATTATTATTATTATTATTATTGTTGTCGCATAGCTTATGAGTCACGTAGCTCACACAGTCGATGTCTCTCAAACAGTTAGGTTATGGAGTGAGAGAGTTATCAGTCTTACTCAAAAAACGGTCTAATTCTGACTCACAAATAAGAGACTGTGGATCAGATGCTCACAATCCTGACTCACGAACAGCTACAGAGTGTGTGTGTTCATCCCGGAAACGTGTGATTATTTTGAGAGATCTCCCGCCTGTGACCGCTGCTTGCATGGTATATATTTATACATTTATTTTCATTTTTTAATCTATGTATTTTTTTGTTTGGTGTGTGTGTGTGTGATGATAGATGCAATTCCTGAAATATTTCAAATTTTCATACGTTCTGCAGTCATGTTTTTTCTCCATTTTTCCATTTTTTTAATATATATATATATATATATATATATATATATATATATATATTTTTTTTTTTTTCGGGGGGGGGGGGGCAGATATCCACAATACGTGAGGAATTGCCTTAAATTAAAAACTGCCCAACAAATTCTTGTCCTTTGTACAGGAAAAAAATTTATTTATTTTTAAAATGTAATTGTTATTGTTGTGTTTTTAATGCATTTAGCCGCCCCGATGGCCAAGGGTCGTGAAGCGCCGTTAACTTGGTGTTTGAGTGTTACAGTATTGTAGAGCAGCCACCGTGTCTGTAACCTGCTGTAGTGTTGGTTACAAGGAAGGATACAGAGAAGAGCTAGCTGTTCTGATGTTAGTTTTGTCGTGTGTGTAATAATAATAATAATAATTAACGGTTTATTGATAAAATTCTGCAACCCGATGGCTGAAAATATACATTGGACATAAATGACTTATTACATACATTGGTGGTTTAACAAAAGCCTTCATTAGAGAAAGGTAAAGGAACATACAGTGAACATACAGATTATTGTAGGTGTTGAACAGCAAACACGTAGTGTAGTAACTCCCTCCCAGATGGTGTTAGGAGGGACCTCACTTGGTGTAGTAGTTCCCCCACAGATGGTGTTATGAGGGACCTGGCGTGGTGTAGTAATTCCCTCGCAGATGGTGTTATGAGGGGCCTCACGTGGTGTAGTAATTCCCTCACAGATGGTGTTATGAGGGACCTCACGTGGTGTAGTAATTACCTCACAGATGGTGTTATGAGGGGCATCACGTGGTGTAGTAATTCCCTCACAGATGGTGTTATGAGGGGCCTCACGTGGTGTAGTAATTCCCTCACAGATGGTGTTATGAGAGACCTCACGTGGTGTAGTAATTCCCTCACAGATGGTGTGATGAGGGACTTGACGTGGTGTAGTAATTCCCTCACATATGGTGTTATGAGGGACATGTGGTGTAGTAAATCCCTCACAGATGGTGTTATATGAGTGAGGTTTGGTCTTAGGCCTTCCTATCGTAGAAGGATTAACACATCACTGGTTGCTGTTGGGTCTCACGGGCCGTTATCACTGGGTACCTGGGACCTCACTGTGTGAAGGTTAACTTGGGTACGACTGTTACTGTTGAGTTGTTCTCACTGACTTAAGCACTGTTCACCACTGTTCACCTCTGTTTAACACTGGTTCCGTTCCTTTCCTAAATGAAATTGTAACTTCTGGCGAGAACTTGTTGATATTCCGGTGGGGAGGAGGGTTCAGGGGAGGGGGTTGGTATGGGCCAACTTAACAGTTGACCTGGCTGCTCCGAGAGGAGCGCCAGGTACGTCTTGACCCTTCGGTGGTCAAGGATGTGTGTGTGTGTGTGTGTGTGTGTGCGCGCCTTTGTGTGTGCGCGTATGTGTCAAAATATGATTGTATGTATTTTAACACGTTTATATTTAAGTATTTGGGTGTACATACATACATACATACATACATACATACATACCTAACACGACAGAAGTAGTTGTGCCTTACCCCTACACCTCAAATTAACTCTATAACATCTTTTACTATCAACATAGGGTGAGTGTATAGGTGACCCCCGCTTGTATGAGGGATTCATACCTGGCTGGACCCACAGTCTAATTACCAGCCTCACCTGACATCCCTTGATTGGATTATTTATTACCTGGTGGTGCGTGTGTGAGAGAGAGAGAGAGAGACATGTTTTATAGTGTTAGTGTGCGAGGTAGTAGTTTCTGTTCATAGCTTAACACTTGGTAGGTGGAAGGAGGCGTAGTCGCTCAGCCCATGAATACCATTACACACACACACATACACACATACATTGAAAAAAATTTAGCATGTTAAATCTTAAGTAAGTGTATATGTACCCAGTTAGCATTTTATGTAGAGTGGATTAATATGTAGCCTCCTGGATCAAAGTGGATGATATGATCCACTTTGTATATTGTGTGGATGTGTAAGTTGATGACAAGTATATGTGGGTATTTCTGTTCATTGTCTCAGTATGTCCCTGTTAAAAGTGTTTCAATTTGTGGATTTCTCTTAAGGAAATCCTACACATAGTTAAGTGTAGTGTATAATGCAGTTCATTATACAGCCACACCCACTAGACTGTCATCATTATTATCCACACTACAATGAGGTTAGGTTAGGTTAGGTTAGGTTTGGTCTGGTCTGGTCTGGTCTGGTCTGGTCTGTAACCCTCCCCCTTATCTCTTCCCTCCTCACCCTTCCTACCCCCTCTCCCCCCTTCCACCTCTCCCCCCTTCCACCTCTCCCTTCCTCCCACCTCTCCCTTCCTCCTACCTCTCTCTTCCACCTCTCCCTTCCTCCCACCTCTCCCTTCCTCCCAACCTCTCCCTTCCTCCTACCTCTCTCTTCCACCTCTCCCTTCCTCCCACCTCTCCCTTCCTCCTACCTCTCTCTTCCACCTCTCCCTTCCTCCCACCTCTCCCTTCCTCCCAACCTCTCCCTTCCTCCTACCTCTCTCTCCCACCTCTCCCTTCCTCCCAACCTCTCTCTCCCACCTCTCCCTTCCTCCCACCTCTCCCTTCCTCCTACCTCTCTCTTCCATCTCTCCCTTCCTCCCGCCTTTCCCTTCCTCCCAACCTCTCTCTCCCACCTCTCCCTTCCTCCTACCTCTCTCTTCCACCTCTCCCTTCCTCCCGCCTCTCCCTTCCTCCCAACCTCTCTCTCCCACCTCTCCCTTCCTCCTACCTCTCTCTCCCACCTCTCCCTTCCTCCTACCTCTCTCTCCCTCCTCACCCTTCCTCCTACCTCTCTCTCCCACCTCACCCTTCCTCCCAACCTCTCTCTCCCACCTCTCCCTTCCTCCTACCTCTCTCTCCCTCCTCACCCTTCCTCCTACCTCTCTCTCCCACCTCACCCTTCCTCCCAACCTCTCCCCTCCTTACACACCCCTCCCCCTCCCCCTACCTCCCCTCCCCCCCTAAACAGTAGTGAGCCTCGGTAAGAAACAACTGAGTCTTGACTGCTCACCGCCTGGACACACTCGGCTGGCCTTACACTCACGACACTCCCAGCTGTAATAATCCTGACAATGTGTGTGTGTTTGTGTTTGTTTTGCCCTCGGGGTCCTGGTGTGTGTGTGTGTGTGTGTGTGTGTGTGTGGATAGTGGTAGTCTTGGTTGGTTATTGTAGTTGTGGTTGGTGGTTGTAGTTGTGGTTGGTGGTTGTAGTAGTGGTAATGGTGGTTGGTTGTAATGGTTGTACTTGTGGTAGTGTTATTTGGTGGTTGTGGTAGTAGTGGTCGATGGTTGTAGTTGTGATAGCGTTGGCTGTGGATGGTGGTTATAATGACTGGGTTAGTGGTTGATAGTGGTTATTGATAAGGGAGGTTAGGTTAAGTTAGGTTAGGTTAGGTTACAGTAGATTAGGGATAGGTCAGGCCAGGGTACGTTAGGTTAGGTTAGGTTAGGTTACAGTAGATTAGGGATAGGTCAGGCCAGGGTACGTTAGGTTAGGTTAGGTTACAGTAGATTAGGGTAAGTTAGGTTAGGCTAGGTTAATGGATTTGTATAAGTAAAGTATATTATGTTAGGTAAAATTAAGGTAGGTTAAATTAAGTTAGGTCAGGCTATGTTAGTGAATTATCAAGGTAAATTAACTTAACATGCAGGCAGGTTAATCTTACTCACATTCTGAATCCTAACGAGAGATAATAGTCACTCATATCCTGAACTCCATTGTAAACATTGTATCATTGTAAGCATTGTATCATTGTAAACATTATTATCCCAGATGTGCCTTCCTACTCCGGTTCATTAGGGGAGTATCGCGCACTGAACTTTATCTCGTGTAGTGGTGGTCGCTGTATAATGAATTTGATTGGATTAGCAAGTTTAATTCGGCCGTATGTGTGTCATGCTCACTAATCCTCGTGTAATTGTATAAAAGGTCGACAATACCCAACCCGGAGTTAATCATTGCAAAACTTGTTCATCACTGTGGTTTCGGTTTGATTATATGGCCTGTGTGTGTGTGTGTGTGTGTGTGTGTGTGTGTGTGTGTGTGTGACCTGTGGTGTAATGGTCAGCATCCTCTCCTCGCAAGCGAGCGGACCCGGGTTTGATCCCCGGGCAGGATGAAACTATGGACAAGTTTCTTTACGCCATTTGCCTCGGTCTCCCCAGCAGTAATTGGGGAATTGAATATTAATCGATCTGCGGATCGTGTTCCGGGGTAATGCTTAGCCAGTGCAGTTGACGAGTTGTCCCGTCTTCTCGGACTATTCCTTGACACTGGGTCATGCAACTCGTTAACTTGGGGTGTGGTTGTTGTGAAGGCGACAGCTTTTACACCTTAAACAATTTCACGCCCAGGTGGCCCTAGGGCCGGCCATCCTCGTTACACGAAGGTCAACCATTATTACTATTATTATTATTATATACATGCTGTAAGTTTGAATGCGTATAAATGTGTTTATATACTGTATGTGTACTAATACGTTGTGTATAGATGTGTACATGTATACCTGTTCTTGTGTATGTTTGTGTGTGTATGTACAGTCAGCAAAACAAATATTCTGCACCCTTGGTCTGGTGGCCTCTGCAACGATCACTGACTGAGGCCATGTTAATTTGGTAAGGTTTGTATTTCTGGTTGTATGATGCGTTGTATAATCAGTATTTTCTATTTTTTATATCACATGTAGTTAATACAGAGAAATTAACAGGAATCACCCGCGTAAATGAGTGTTCAGAATTCTTGGTCCGGTGTGTCATATTGTAGAACAAAATAAAAGTGAAGATTTTTTGTTATTGACTGAACATGTTATATTTCGATAGAGTATATGTTATACCTTATAGGCCTTATACCTTACTTAATATACCTCTGTTTACATAAGAGTAGACCCACGTTCATCAGATATACAAAGTGACTGAACTATGTAAGTAATAGTTATGATTAAACCAAGCACAATTTAAGCCTTTAACTTAATTGGTGGGTATTTTATTTATATTTCTGTTATTATTATTATTATTATTATTATTATTATTATTATTATATATCACTGAACGGGCATTGGAGGTGTTTTGTGGAAGTGAGGTCAAAATGACAAAGGATGGCCAAAGACACCTAGGTGCAGCAATCGGCACGACGGACTTCAAGACCGAGTACGTAACGGGAAAAGTGAATGAGTGGGACAGGGAAATCCAAGCTCTGTCTGATATTGCTAACACAGAGCCACATGCGGCTTTTGCTGCATTCACCCATGGAGCCAAGCATCGCTGGAACTACCTGATGCACACTATCCCTGATGTCGGACCCCTCCACCGCCCTCTGGAAGAAGCCATCAATGTCGCTTTTATCCCAACACGTGTGAAAAACCCTTACTTAACCCCAGAAGAAAGGTCACTCCTTGCTCTACCACCGAGACTAGGAGAAATGGGATTGACTAATCCAGTGGAGCTGCTCGTACACAGCATCAGAACTCTGTCAAGCTCACGGCAGCTCTCACTGAACACATAATAGATCAGAATGCAGCATGCCAGGTGGATGGATACCAGCGAATTAAACAAGATTCGACAGACCATTACGACAGAGCGGCAGCACACCTAAAGTGAGAAACTGAACAACTGTTGCAACAATTGCCAAAGAACGTGGAAAGAAAAGTAGCTATAGCGCAGGAGGTGGGCGCCTCAAACTGGTTAACAACGTTACCGATAAGGGCAAAAGGCTTCATCCTTAATAAACAAAAATTCACAGATGACATTGCTGTAAGGTACGGTAGGCCAGTAGAAGGTTTGCCCTCCCAATGCATGTGCGGCTCATCTTATGACATAGACCACGCCACAGTGTGCAAGAAAGGGGGCTTCATATGCATGAGGCATGACGAAGGGCTCTAAACAGCAAATATGTTGAAGGAAATCTGCCGTAATGTCAGGGTAGAACCGACCCTCCTTCTATTGGACGGTGAGAATTTCCAACACAGGACTTCAAACACATCCAACGAAGCCCCTGTTGATTCAGTGCACGAGGATTCTGGACGCGGGGACAGCGAGCCTTCTTCAACATCAGGATTTTTGATCCCATGGCCGCATGTCACCGTAACTTAGCTCTCGATGCTGCACACAGGAGGAACGAGAACGACAAGATAAGAGCATATGGGGAGAGAATTCAGAACGTTGATCAAGGCAGCTTCACTCCTCTAGTGTTCACAACCTCTGGTGGGATGGGACCAAGTGCAAGATGTTTCTACGCCAGACTCGCGGAGGTGCTATCCGAACAGAAGCAGCAGCCCAGAAGTTATGTTACAGCCTGGATGAGATGTCGACTGTCCTTCTCTCTCCTTAAGTCGGCTTTGCTCTGCCTCAGGGGAACGAGAGCATCGGTCCCAAAGCCGACAACAGCTAGGATAGCTACTTATGTATTAGAATATTTAACATTAAGGTGATAAAATGGTGGCGAAGGTATGGCTGTTGGGGGAGACTGGAAGCCATTAAAAAAAAGTAGTAGTAGTAGTAGTAGTGGTGGTGGTAGTAGTAGTAGTCATAGTAGTGGTGGTGGTAGTAGTAGTAGTCATAGTAGTGGTAGTAGTAGTAGTCATAGTAGTGGTGGTGGTAGTAGTCATAGTAGTGGTGGTGGTAGTAGTAGTCATAGTAATGGTGGTGGTAGTAGTAGTCATAGTAGTGGTGGTGGTAGTAGTAGTAGTAGTGGTGGTAGTAGTAGTCATAGTAGTGGTGGGTGGTAGTATCATCACATTAGGCATTATCGATAAGTGAAGGAGGTGACCTCAGGTGACACACACACACACATAGTTCTGACGATAAGAGAAAATGTAGTTTTTATTACCCTTGTCATGCCAGGAGTCGTATAATATTCAGGTTCCGTGTGTGTGTGTGTGTGTGTGTGTGTGTGTGTGTGTGTGTGTGTGTGTGTTTCAGCAGTCTTGTCCAATTTGTTTTTTTGTTTTGTTTTTTTGTCTGGGTGTTTTTGTTTATTAATCCTCGTGGGAAGGACTCAGTGTTAATTATGGTAGGAGAATGGCTACTGCTCTCTCTCTCTCTCTCTCTCTCTCTCTCTCTCTCTCTCTCTCTCTCTCTCTCTCGTGTGACTGACTGAATGGATATATCATTGACTGGTAGACTGTTCAGGCGGGTGGTTGATGACTGTGTTGGCTTGAGGTGACTTCCTTCGGGTTAGTGTTGTGACAGGAAGGTAATTTTTACTTTGTGTTACATTAGTGTTACTTACAATAACAGTTTCTCTGAATGTAGCTGTTATTCTGTAATAATCAACCGATCTCTCTCGTGTGTGTGTGTGTGTGTGTGTGTGTGTGTGTGTGTGTGTGTGTGTGTGTGTGTGTGTGTGTCATGCCAGTGTTCATCTCGCCTCTAACTATAAATGTGAATTACTATCAGATAACACTTGGTTTGACGTGTAAGTAATAATAATAATAATAATAATAATAATAATAATTTCTGAAATGTTGTATAATTGAGTAAACAAATTAATTAACTCCTTCAAGATGCAATAATATGAATAGGAATCAAAACAAAAATAAAATAATCAAAATTTATAAAAAAAAATTGGACGAAAATAGACACTCAGAATAAACTCGTTTAGATGAATTACCACAAAAAAGGGAATAAAGTTTGGAACACACTTTGGTTGTGGAGAAGAAATCTGTGGTGGTGGGAACACTAAAAAAATATTGACATGTCTCTAAAATCTGTGTGATAGTTGTAGAATATTTATTACCTCGTTGTGGGAAAAATATTATATTTCTGACATGAACACAAAAATATTCTTTAAAAACTGTAAAAAAAAATAAATAGCTGCTGATATTATTACTTTTATGTCGTGAAATATATAACTTTATCGTTAGTATCTGTCACGGGAAGAAACTTTATTACCCAGAGGAAAGATTATATAAATAAATATATAACAAATTGTCAAAATATATACCAAACTATTTTACTTATGATAAATTAATAAACATGTATTAAAAAGTGAGATTCAATTACCATGATGTAAATAAATAAATAAATAAATAAATAAAAGTTTCAGGTATAAAAAACAATAAACAGTTTTGTCATGAAGAAAATAAAGTCCAAAAGCTGTCAGATGGAAGACGGTGACAGTCGACTCTGTTGACACACTTACCTTCCACCTCACCTGTAAACTGTATGTATGAATGTCTGTCACGATATTCTGAGATCACTTCTGTCTTGATAGCTGTTGATGGTGGCAGTGTATGTATGTATGTATGTATGTAAGCATGGTATTGGTGTAATATGGGACAAGTTTCACCCACGACAAATCTTCAGAATCTCAGTATCAAAAAGAAGGAAAAAATCGACTTTCACTTTGTATGTTGGAGTCATGTGAGGCGGCGCTACAACTAGTGTGTGTGTGTGTGTGTGTGTGTGTGTGTGTGTTATTCGAGCTAAGTAATTATTTGATCGTCTTTTGTGTTGTTAATGATTTGGTTCTTTTATGTACATTTTATTATTATTATTATTATTATTATTATTATTTACTTTAATTTTTTTCCCCAGGTAAGACAACAGCATCTCACCACAGGACAATGACACTTGGCTGCATGTATTGTAAGTACTATAGTTTTATTCCAGTATTATCGGCGACACTCTATATTATCTTCTATTCGTGTTGTATATCTTTTTATACGTCTTTTTATCCTTCCCTTTATCAGGTTCTTTTTTTGTTTCCGTCTGTCTGTCCGTATTCTTGTGCGACGTTTTGTTTTTCATCCGTCCGCCAGTTTGCTTAACTCAGTGTGTGTTTCAAAGTCATTTATATTTTTTGTAGGATTCTTTATATTTTTCCTTCGTGGGTCCCCGGTTATCCTTCCTTTTCCTACTTTCCTTCTTTCCTTCATTCAAGTATCCTCCTTCCCTCCTTCTGTCTCTCACACACCCTATCTAACACACCCTTTTTTTAACCCTTACATTGTCATTTTATATAGACTACGCCAGACGAACTTCCGCCAGCCTCAGCTTTTCTTTATAATATGGTCAATAATATAGCTCTCTCTCCACCGGACGATGACGCGTTTATGGAAGCGCTACGTGAGGGAGAAATGGAAATAGGGAAATATAGGTAGTAATAGGGAGATAATAGGTATAAATAGGGTGACGATAGAACTGGAAATGGGATAGTAAGAATTAGGAGATGAGTTTGAAATAGGGATATTATAGTTAGAAATTGGAACAGTATTGTGAGAAATAGGGAGAAGATAATCAGTAATAGGGAGAAAAATAGTTAGAATAGGGATATTATAGTTAAATAATAAGGGGTTGACAGTGAAATAGGGAGTTGACAGTTAGAAATAGGGAGAATAGTTGAAAATAGGGAACTAATATTCACAAATAGGGAGATGGTTAGGGGAAGAAAACTAAAGTGTAGGAAAAAAAATATAACAAGTCGAAAATGTAAACACAATCTCTGAAAACTCTCACTGAAGTCAGCAGAGAGATACAGCTTCAGTGAGAAAGAAATAGTGAAGAGTTGGTGAGAGAGACGAGATAAGAGATGAATGTTCAAGGAGAGAGAGTGAGAGAGATAAGGGTGAGGAAATGGAAGAGAAACGGTGGGAAGGGAAATGAAGAGGGAGGGGTGGGGGAAGAGGGGCAATACTGGGGAATAAAAAGATGGGGAGAGGGAGAGAGAGAGAGAGAGAGAGGGGGGTATTACGAATAGGTATATGGGTGAGAGACAGAGACAGATAGATAGAGGGAGGAAGGGAGAGACACACTCAACATCGTAGGTCGAGTCGTAATAGGCAACTAAAGTGGTTATTGTGTAGTTGACAGAGTGGCGATATGTATGCAGATCACTCCCCCCCCCCCCCCCCCCTCCCCCTTGGCTTGGAGGTACAGTTCACCCCGCTTTATACACGCACTCAAATGATCGTGTCCTTCGCTTTGATAAACAACCACGCCCTCTGGTCCGTATATAGGCGTTATCCACCATTGGGGAGTTGCAATGTGATGGGCAAAGGTGTGTGGGGAGGGGTTGTGAGGTTGGGTTGTGTCGTTAAGGTGTGTGGGGAGGGGTTGTGAGGTTGGGTTGTGTCGTTAAGGTGTGTGGGGAGGGGTTGTGTCGTTAAGGTGTGTGGGGAGGGGTTGTGAGGTTGGGTTGTGTCGTTAAGGTGTGTGGGGAGGGGTTGTGAGGTTGGGTTGTGTCGTTAAGGTGTGTGGGGAGGGGTTGTGTCGTTAAGGTGTGTGGGGAGGGGTTGTGTCGTTAAGGTGTGTGGGGAGGGGTTGTGAGGTTGGGTTGTCTGGTGAGGTTTTGGAACAGCTGCTCAGCCTTATGCTATAATGAGGCTTTATGGCCCACTGGTCTAATGTAGTTATGTTCTATCTAGACTACACCTAACATTGACGTGTCTCTCTCTCTCTCTCTCTCTCTCTCTCTCTCTCTCTCTCTGTTCCCTTCCTTTATTCGCGTTGTAAGAAGTTATGCGTTTAGTTTAGTATATTTTAGATTTAACAAAATATTGCACTCTGTCACCCCCCCCCCCCTCACACACACACACACACACACACACACACTCACACACACACACACACACACACACACACACACACTTATATCTAATAAAAACAACAATACGACCCTAGTCTAAAGGTGAATAAACAATAATAAAAAAAAAAACATGATCCCGGCCGCTAGTTGAAAATATAATGGCATGACTAGATTTTTCCAACCTCTGATACATAATATTTACCAATAAAACTAAATAGATTGGGCTGTTAAACCTTTTTTTGGGGGTGGGGGGTGGGGGGCGTTTTTTCCACGTTTTAAATTTTTTTTTGTAATTGTTTGTGTTAGTGGGGGTGGGTGGCTGCCTCTGTTCTCTGACGATAAAACAGGAAATTTGTGAATAAAATGTTGGGGGGGGGGGGGGGACTTACCTGTTGGGAAGAATTAATACAGTAAATTATATTATATTAACTTTTAAGTGTATGTGATTTTTAATTTATTTTTTTTTCTATGGTTAGATATGATTAGATCTTTAACTAAACTTTAATAATAATAGAATTAATGATGTGTTATATAATAATGATGATAAACAAAGTAATATTTCTTGGAACTATTTAATGTTTATTATTATTATTATTATTATCATTATTATTATTATTATTATTGGCTAGTTTTTCTGTTCTTTAAATTTTTTGTAACACACCATTAAATTATTTAGTTCAGCACCACTCTCAAAATGCTGTAATTAGTTAAGTGTGTGCGTGTGTGTGTGTGTCAATCAGTCATTCAGTGGTCACTAATACGACATTTAATTCTCTATATAATTATTTAATATATTTTTTTTCCTGCACATATAACGAGCACTGTGAGCCTAAGCGATAATACACGATTTACATAACCACGCATTACTGTAGATCAAAGGCCGCTCTTCACTTAATAGCTCGCTGGGTTAATGTTATTCAAATAGCATTCTACATATCACACACGACCATCCAAGTTTACATTTCTATTCATATCCATATTTGAGCACTTTATGATATTAGGATCATGGGGGGGCAATTATTCTTCTTGTACTTTATTCCTGTACCTGTGTAATTAGTGTGCGTTCGTGTACCTGTGTGTGTCTGAGTGTGTAGAAAAGAAGAGAGACTCAGGTGCGTATAAGGTGTTAGCCACATGTTCACCGCCACACTGCAGGTCAATGATCGTTTCCCAATACAACAGGTGTGGACGCCATCACACCTGTCGCCCCCAACAAATCGTTCGTTCTCTTCCTTGATTATTTTTGTCTTATGTTTAGTTACCACAATACCCGCCTGTTATGACCTCACTGTTTATATGTGTTGGTTTTTACCGTCGGATACGATTTTTGTTGGAATATAGCATGTGACATACTTAAACAGCCAATCACAGTTAGGGTTTTAAGTTGCACGTAGCTCATTCGCCAATCACGAGCCAGCTGTTCGTCTTCGTCATGTACAATACAACTTACTCACCAATCACAGAGCAGCTTTTATACTTTATACTGTTGATACTGTCATCATCTGTTGATACTGTCATCATCTGTTGATACTGTCATCATCTGTTGATACTGTCATCATCTGTTGCTACTGTCATCATCTGTTGCTACTGTCATCATCTGTTGATACTGTCATCATCTGTTGCTACTGTCATCATCTGTTGATACTGTCACCATCTGTTGCTACTGTCATCATCTGTTGCTACTGTCACCATCTGTTGCTACTGTCATCATCTGTTGATACTGTCATCATCTGTTGCTACTGTCATCATCTGTTGATACTGTCATCATCTGTTGATACTGTCACCATCTGTTGATACTGTCACCATCTGTTGATACTGTCCCATCTGTTGATATTGTCACCATCTGTTGATACTGTCACCATGTCTTTAATTTGTCACCATTTTCTCATATTGTCACCCCCACGTCATCAGCAGGTGGTGACAACAGTAGATGGTGACAACAGTGGGTGGTGACAACAGTAGATGGTGACAACAACAGTGGGTGGTGACAACAGTAGATGGTGACAACAACAGTGGGTGGTGACAACAGTAGATGGTGACAACAGTAGATGGTGACAACAACAGTGGGTGGTGACAACAGTAGATGGTGACAACAGTAGATGGTGACAACAACAGTGGATGGTGACAACAACAGTGGGTGGTGACAACAGTAGATGGTGACAACAGTGGATGGTGACAACAACAGTGGGTGGTGACAACAGTAGATGGTGACAACAGTGGATGGTGACAACAACAGTGGGTGGTGACAACAGTAGATGGTGACAACAGTGGGTGGTGACAGCGGTAGGAGGGACGGTGTAGTCGTCAGCCGTAAGAGGATCTCACCTGTATTAGGATCCATATTAATTAATGAAGGTAAATGAGTCAGTGCCTAGCGTAGAGTGGTGGACGCCCGCACAGGGAAGCCTTGGTCACGCAGGGCACCACGAAGGAAGACTAGGGTGGTGGAGGAGAAGAGGAGTAGAAGGACCACAGAGGCAGATGATACTTGGGAGAGGATGAGGAGGAGGAGGAGGAGGAGGAAAGGAGGCAGTGGATTCTTTGAGGGATACTGGAGGAGAGGAAGAAGTCCTATGGTGTCCTAAGGTTGAGGATATGTAGGGGGATTGTGTGGAAGGTAAAGGAAGGAGTCAGTTACCCCAACACACCATCAGCTGATTCACAACAACAATTTAACTATATCATTAACCCAATTACTCGTCATCTGTAACATGATCACCGGAGCCACACTCAAGCTTCGTCAGGTTCACTCAAGCTTCGTCAGGTGCACTCAAGATTCGTCAGGTTCACTCATGCTTCAGTAGGTTCACTCAAGCTTCGGCAGGTTCACTCAATCTTCGGCAGGTTCACTTAAGCTTCGTCAGGATCACAAGCTTCGTCAGGTTCACGCAAGCTTCGTCAGGTTCACTCAAGTATGGAAGGCTGAGACACCGGCTCCTCTGGCTCTTTTGCCCCAACGCTTAAAGCTTATCTGGTATGGTTTGTCTTGTTATAGGATCATGATAATTCAACTTTCACATATGAACCACAGCCAGCACTATCACCACCACTATCACCACCACCACCACTATCACCACCACCACCACTATCACCACCACCACTATCACCACCACCACCACCACTATCACCACCACTACCACCACTATCACCACCACCACTATCACCACCACCACCACCACCACCACTATCACCACCACCACTATCACCACCACCACCACCACCATCACCACCACCATCACCACCACCACCACCACCATCACCACCATTAGTGAGGGTATCGGCCGCTGGTTATGACTGACTATTCTACTGTGAATATTCCTCCTGTTACAGTTATGCAGTTTGTTAATTCATTTTATTCATTTCTCAGTCATTCATTATACACACACGTTTAATCTAACTAAGGTACAGCGATATAATATTTTACTATTCATTTTGAATAATTATTTGACTGGAATTAAGTATTTTTATATTTTTTATTTTTATTTATTTATATTTTTTTTGGGGTCACTTGTATATATTTTTATTATGTCTGGATTTCCAAAACAGCAATGGATCATTATTTAATTCATGCTGACTGTGGTGTAGTGTTGCTGACAGTGGTGTAGTGTTGCTGACGGTGGTGTAGTGTTGCTGACGGTGGTGTAGTGTTGCTGACGGTGGTGTAGTGTTGCTGACAGTGGTGTAGTGTTGCTGACGGTGGTGTAGTGTTGCTGACGGTGGTGTAGTGTTGCTGACGGTGGTGTAGTGTTGCTGACGCTGGTGTGGTGTTGCTGACTGTGGTGTAGTGTTGCTGACGGTGGTGTAGTGTTGCTGACGGTGGTGTAGTGTTGCTGACGGCTGCTGCTGTTACTGTGGTAGAATGTAGTACAAGGGACAATTGCCTGGGTTATTTGTTCCATTGTTGCTGTGTGTGTGTGTGTGTGTGTGTGTGTGTGTGTTTTGTTTGTTTACTGCAAAACTCTATATTGTAAGTTTACACACACACACAAACACATCATTATTATTATTATTATTATTATTATTATTATTATTATTATTATTATTATTCTCATCAATATCTGGACCCCAAATTTCATCTTTTTTCCGTAATACTTTCCCACACGTATTATAACATAACATTCCGCCCAATACTATAGTTACGACACACACAGTTATCATTATCATATATTTACACATTATCGACAATATTTTTTTTTTTATGTTACAATCGTTTCCTCTGAGTCGTGTGAGCTGACCGGCCGGCGGTACAACGGGCTGGTTAAAAGCACAGAATAAAAACTAACAGCAGTTGCTATAGTTCACACACAGGCTGTTATGGTTCCCTGGACCTGTTATTGCTCCCTGGGTGATGGAGTGTGTGAGAGATTTTATGATTTTTCGAAATATCCAGTGCTTGAATACCTCGCCATTGTGATTCCTCTACATGTACTGTAAGGTCTGGTCACACGGTGCAGAGAGGTGAAGAACACGGTAATGGTTATTGATGTTAGTTAAGGTAGGATAGTGGTCGTCATTCTCAGGTAGTTTGTTATATGTAAAGGTATCTCTTTTTAACGCTGGTATATACTGTTATCTGTGTTCTCTATATGGAAACCAGGTAGAACACGTTATCATCCCAGACTGTGAGTAGAAACCGTAGCTTCTCACTGTTGACTTGTGAATACAGATGACTCATGTACAATAATTAGCTTGTGATTAATATTCGGAAGGAGGAGGATATTCAAATTTGGATTCACATATACGATTTTTTTTACGAACGTCACTAGACATCACTATTACGTTACTGTTAAACACGTATCGGTTCTATATATATAATTGGTGTGCCGTAAAATATGTGACCCGGAAACTTTTTAATATATATAATTAACAGGTGCACCAGTATCATTAACTTTATAGAGGGTAATTTGCATTTTGATTATATGGCTTATGATGGTAAATTAAGTGTTAGGGGATGTACCAGGTGGCTGAGGCAGGTGAGGGAGGTGAGGGAGGGGAGGGAGACGAGGCAAGTGAGGGAGGGGAGGGAAGTGAGGGAGGTGAGGGAGGGGAGGGAGAGGAGGCAGGTGAGGGAGGGGAGGGAGAGGAGGCAGGTGAGGGAGGTGAGGGAGGTGAGGGAGAGGAGGCAGGAGAGGGAGGTGAGGGAGAGGAGGCAGGAGAGGAGGCAGGTGAGGCAGGTGAGGGATGGGGAGGGAGACGAGGCAAGTGAGGGAGGGGAGGGAGAGGAGGCAGGTGAGGGAGGTGAGGGAGGTGAGGGAGGGGAGGGAGAGGAGGCAGGTGAGGCAGGTGAGGGATGGGGAGTAATTATTGTGTAAAATTCTCTTGATGGAATTTAAAGTATTTCTTGAATGTATTTTTTTGGTCGTCTTTTGATTTGGATTTTGGCATGTGTGTGTGTGTGTGTGTGTGTGTGTGTGTGTGTGTGTGTGAGAGCCTTGTTTTAGTTTACACAGTTGTTCAGATAGTCTTAACCTGTCACAGACTAACACCCTTTATGACAACACACTAAACAATACAATTCTGTGAGTGTGAACGTCATGTGTCAGTGTAGTTGTGTTGTGTGTGTACGTGTATGTGTGTAGTGTGTATGTGTTGTCTCAGTGTGTAAGTGTGAGTGTGGGGGCGGGGGTGTACATGTGACTGTGTGTGTGTCCGTCACTGGCTGCACAGAACACTTGACTAACTCATCAACACTGTCATTGATTTCCGGCAGCAGCAACCCCCCCCCCCCTCACTGATTATGGCTACAGATTAGATTAAAATCGGCCGCTCACCAGGGACATCTGCCATTACCAGCTGGGGTCTGCTGGGGTAGTGGTGGGGTTTGCTGGGGTAGTGATGGAGTCTGCTGGGGTAGAGGTGGGGTCTGCTGGGGTAGAGGTGGGATCTGCTGGGGT
>CAUDMG010000100.1:757500-770000 GCA_958450375.1 Homarus gammarus | reverse complement strand
GGTTACCCCCTTATCCCGAGGCTTTATATTGCCCTCCTTGCCAATAAAATTCAAATTAATGGATTCGTGGAGTAATTTCATTTTTACCCCACTGACGCGGCCATCACTCCACCTACTGACGCATGCATCACTCCACCTACTGACGCATGCATCACTCCACTTACTGACGCATGCATCACTCCACTTACTGACGCATGCATCACTCCACCTACTGACGCACGCATCACTCCACCTACTGACGCATGCATCACTCCACCTACTGACGCATGCATCACTCCACCTTTGCTTCTACAGGGGGAGGATCTCTCTGATGCACTTGACCTTTGCAATTCAAATTGGCCACCTCAAAGACCTGGATTTTTTTTAGGGGGTGAATAATACTTTTTAACCTGTCGACGGGAACGTTCAAGAGCTTTGTTCTCTTCACTGATATTGAATCTGGGAGGAATTCTATAAGGGGAGGCAAGTGTAGGGGTGCCTTCTCCCCCTTCCTCACACATCCCTACCTCCCCCCCCTTCCTCACACATCCCTACCTACCCCCACCTTCCTCACACATCCCTACCTCCCCCCCCCTCCCCCAGAAGACCAACTGAGAGAGGCTCCATCGTAACTTGTGTGTTGTTGGCAGGGTCGATGGGACTACTATACCCACCCACCCACCCACCCACCAAATTTGCACTTAATTGATTCTCCCGAGCAGTAGGGGCAGGGGCCGCTCCTAAAGGCATCTTAATTAAGGGTCTTTCGTTGTTTTGTTCCCGTTGTTGTGTTGTGTGTCCTCACTCCACTCACTGACCTCATCTGTTGGGTCCAGTTCTCTCAAAATACTTTACACACACACACACACACACACACACACACACACACACACACACACACACACACGCACGCACACACACACACACACACACACACTCACACACTCTCTCTCTCTCTCTCTCTCTCTCTCTCTCTCTCTTTTATAATTATGTATATTCGTGACACAACACATACATACATACATACATACATACATACATACATACATACATAGCTGAGCCCTGTAAGGAAACACACACTGGAGTACTGTACACATCGACAGCTATTAAGGTGTTTCCTGTCAAGACGGGAGTGAACACCTACGTCTACCTGTCCTCTGTAATGTGTGTGTGTGTGTGTGTGTGTGTGTGTGTGTGTGTGTGTGTGTGTCTGTGTGTGTGTGTGTGTCTGTGTGTCTGTGTGTGTGTGTGTAGGTGTACAGTAGACTGGTAGACAGTTTATAGTGATGCCTATAACAGTTAAAAGTGAGTGGAAGACGGTCTACCACTCTCCCTGCAAAATAGTAGAGGGTGGGGGGAGGGGGGTTGGGGGTGGGGGGTGGGGGGGGGGGGGGGCTTGCAAGACTAAACGGAAACAGTGATTAAATAAACATACGAAATTATTCCCCGAAAATGAATCACGGTGTTCAAAGTGTTATCGACTCCTAATAAAACACAAATTATTATTATTATTTTTTTTTTTCCGGGAAAGCTCGTCTTCAGGTTTCCCTCAAGTATCTCTCACTCGTCTTGGTTGAGGTTTGTTAATTAAAAATGTAAATGACGTGCTACCTTATTCATTTTTTTTACCTGGTGCCTAATATATATTCAGAAAATTTACCTGGGAGAAATTACAGGTGCATCTTTTATACAGTTTTCTTTCTATCTCTCAAGAACTCAACATAAAATAAGGTTTTATTAATAAGAAGATAAGAATAAAATAAAATATGAATTATATTTATATACAAGTAGAGTAATTTAGTGTGATACGTGTTTGTCCATTCATTTATCTGTTCAGTGTTGGTCTTTGCTTAGATTCTAGGTTAGGTTAGGTTAGGTTAGGTTAGGTTAGGTTAGGTTAGGTATAAGGCACAAGTTCAAGGAATGATACTCCTTTAACCGAGTCCCAAGACCACCACGCATAAATTATGTTTGTGAATTGGGGGCCCGGCCACTAAATCCGCCTCTCTCTAATGTTTTTTATTGCTCTTGGTGTTGTTAAGCACAGAGGCCGGATGGTTCCTAGTCTTGGTGAAGGATATGTTGTCCAGGTAGCCTTTGGGTGTCAGGTTACTCAGGTACAGGGTTTAAAGGTGTGAATATTGAGGTGAATATGATTAGGTCTTGATATAGTGTTTGTGTATATTTACCACCTGTTGATTTGTTGCGTCACCTCACCGTGTCATATTTACGTCACCTTTCACCTAGAATCTGTCTGTTGTGTGTCACCCTAAACCTGTCAGCAGTGCGTCACCCTAGGACTATCAGTAAAGCGTCACTCTAGACCTGTCAGTAGTGCGTCACCCTAACACTGGTGAGGTGAACGTGAGGTAGTCAGAGGCAGGTAGAGGTGAGACTCTTCCCTACATCCCGACGATCCTAGACACTGATGCCCTCACACGACTCCCCCCCCCCCCCCCTCGAGTACAGTTACCAGAGCACTAGTGACTTATCTCACTCTTATTACTGGTCCATACTCTCTCTCTCTCTCTCTCTCTCTCTCTCTCTCTCTCTCTCTCTCTCTCTCTCTCTCTCTCTCTCTCTCTCTCTCTCTCTCTCTCTCTCTCTCACAGTATCATATATTAAGCTTCAGAACAAAACTATCACAATTAATTAGTACTGTGATTATTGATTTTCCCTTCACTGTTGTTCAAATTTCCCCTTAATAAGGCTAATTACCGGTAGCAGGGCCCCAAGAGGCAGTCAAGGGAAGAGGGGACATGTTTTTCGTCGTCAAGTTTTACCCTAGCAACGGGGGGAGGGTCGTCTGTCACCCTAGCAACGGGGGGAGGGTCGTCTGTCACCCTAGCAACGGGGGGAGGGTCGTCTGTCACCCTAGTAACGGGGGGAGGGTCGTCTGTCACCCTAGTAACGGGGGGAGGGTCGTCTGTCACCCTAGTAACGGGGGAGGGTCGTCTGTCACCCTAGCAACGGGGGGAGGGTCGTCTGTCACCCTAGCAACGGGGGGAGGGTCGTCTGTCACCCTAGCAACGGGGGGAGGGTCGTCTGTCACCCTAGTAACGGGGGGAGGGTCGTCTGTCACCCTAGCAACGGGGGGAGGGTCGTCTGTCACCCTAGCAACGGGGGAGGGTCGTCTGTCACCCTAGCAACGGGGGGAGGGTCGTCTGTCACCCTAGCAACGGAGGGAGGTACGTCTGTCACCCTAGCAACGGGGGGGATTGTCTGTCACCCTAGCAACGGGGGAAGGGTCGTCTGTCGCCCTAGTAACGGGGGGAGGGTCGTCTGTCACCCTAGCAACGGGGGGGGGATTGTCTGTCACGCTAGCAACGGGGGAAGGGTCGTCTGTCGCCCTAGTAACGGGGGGAGGGTCGTGTGTCTCCCTAGCAACGGGGGGATTGTCTGTCACCCTAGCAACGGGGGGATTGTCTGCCACCCTAGCAACGGGGGAGGATTGTCTGTCACCCTAGCAACGGGGGAGGTACGTCTGCCACCCTAGCAACGGGGGGAGGGTCGTGTGTCCCCCTAGCAACAGAGGTAGTGTCGTTCGGCACGCTAACAACGGAAAGGGATCATATGTTCCCTTTGTCTCACCCTAGCGACTGTACCTCCCCTCTCACCCTAGCGACTGTACCTCCCCTCTCACCCTAGTGACTGTACTTCCCCTCTCACCCTAGCGACTGTACCTCCCCTCTCACCCTAGCGACTGTACCTCCCCTCTCACCCTAGCGACTGTACCTCCCCTCTCACCCTAGCGACTGTACCTCCCCTCTCACCCTAGCGACTGTACCTCCCCTCTCACCCTAGCGACTGTACCTCCCCTCTCACCCTAGCGACTGTACCTCCCCTCTCACCCTAGCGACTGTACCTCCCCTCTCACCCTAGCGACTGTACCTCCCCTCTCACCCTAGCGACTGTACCTCCCCTCTCACCCTAGCGACTGTACCTCCCCTCTCACCCTAGCGACTGTACCTCCCCTCTCACCCTAGCGACTGTACCTCCCCTCTCACCCTAGCGACTGTACCTCCCCTCTCACCCTAGCGACTGTACCTCCCCTCTCACCCTAGCGACTGTACCTCCCCTCTCACCCTAGCGACTGTACTTCCCCTCTCACCCTAGCGACTGTACCTCCCCTCTCACCCTAGCGACTGTACCTCCCCTCTCACCCTAGCGACGCAAGGCCAGGTCGCCTTTCCCTTCAGGCGTGGGGGGGGGGGGGTTAGTTTGTAACATGCCGAAGATTTAATTGGAAGGAAGTGAAGGAAAGGAAGGAGAGAGAGAGAGAGAGAGAGAGAGAGAGAGAGAGAGAGAGAGAGAAGATGGGAGGGGTTTATCGATTTATGATTGGTCGAGGAATAAATGGTAAAAAATTGAGAGAGAGAGAGAGAGAGATTGTCAAAAATATCATTACCTCCTTACAACTTCTAAGCCTCCACCATGGGTACCTCCCAGCTTGACTCACACCCAGCTTGACTCACTCTCTGCTTGACTCATTCAGTTTGACTCGCTACCAGCTTGGCTGACTCCCAGCTTGACTCACTCCCTGCTTGACTCACTCCCTGCTTGACTCAATCCCAGCTTGACTCACTCCCAGCTTGACTCACTCTCTGCTTGACTCATTCAGCTTGACTCACTCCAAGCTTGACTCATTCAACTTGACTCACTCCCAGCTTGACTCACTCTCAGCTTGACTCACTCCCAGCTTGACTCACTCCCAGCTTGACTCACTCCCTGCTTGACTCACTCCCTACTTGACTCACTCCCAGCTTGACTCACTCCCTGCTTGACTCACTCCCTGCTTGACTCACTCCCTGCTTGACTCACTCCCTGCTTGACTCAATCCCAGCTTGACTCACTCCCAGCCTGACTCACTCTCTGCTTGACTCATTCAGCTTGACTCACTCCAAGCTTGACTCATTCAACTTGACTGACTCCCAGCTTGACTGACTCCCAGCTTGACTCACTCCCAGCTTGACTCACTCCTAGCTTGACTCACTTCCAGCTTGACTCACTCCTAGCTTGACTCACTCCCAACTTGACTCACTCCCAGCTTGACTCACTCCTAGCTTGACTCACTTCTAGCTTGACTCACTCCCAGCTTGACTCATAAGTATTTATTTTATACGATATCTGTCTTAAGTATTTATTTTTTTATACGTTTCCTGTCTAATTTAACTCTCACCTGTCAGTTTATCATTTTAACACAACATTTACCTTCCTGGACAGCCATGAGTAATTACACCATCAGCTGGGGTCTTCACCACCGTCCTCACATAAGCAGTTTGTTTTTTATGGCTGTTGTAGGGGTGTTGACGACGCCCACGCCCGCCCACGCCCGTATACCACACTGTATTACCCACCGCCCATCAACAAATTTACGACGTTGCTGGGGAGGAGGTGTGACGCTGTGATGGGGTGGGGGGAGGCGGGTTACTGGGGAGCAGCTAGGGGCAGAGAGAGAGAGAGAGAGAGAGAGAGAGAGAGAGAGAGAGACCATTAAACACAACGTATCAACGACAGACAGACAGACAAGCAGTAAATGGAACTAAAATATACGAGCTACACGTGCTGTGAACGAGCGTGGCCAAGGTAAACACAGACATTCTCTCTCTCTCTCTCTCTCTCTCTCACACCTAATCAAATTCTCACTTGACTAACCTCACCTCACCTCACCTCACCTGGCATACATATATAAATCTGACGTTGTGTTTCTTTTTGTATAGTGATGAACTGATGATACATATTCACGCATTTATGTATCCAGACAGACAGATAACCAAACACACAGACAGACAGATAGACAGATAACCAAACACACAGATAGACAGACAGACGGGTAAACAAAGCGTTACTTTCATTATTATTATTTTAATGCCTTGTATAAAAAGTGACAGCCATTTTACACCCTAAACGTTCATCAGGAAACACAACACAAAAGATAATAAAAAAAGTTTAAATAATTCAAAGGTTAATAAAAGCTTGAGTAAGACTTTTATAAATTCATGTTAGGTTTTTGTCGTACGTGGCTTTATCGTGTGTCATAACAGGTATATTTGTTCACCTGACTGCCGACACCTGACACTGCTGTATCTTGATATTGCTGATACCTGACATTGCTGGTTCCTGACACTGCCCATAGCTGACATTACTGACACCTGACATTGCCCTTACCTGACATTGTTGACACCTGACATTGCCCATACCTGACATTGATGACACCTGACATTGCCCATACCTGACATTGTTGACACCTGACATTGTTGACACCTGACATTGCCCATACCTGACATTGCTGACACCTGACATTGCCCATTCCTGACATTGATGACACCTGACATTGCCCATACCTGACATTGTTGACACCTGACATTGCCGACACCTGATACTGCCGACACCTGACACTGCCGACACCTGACACTGCCAACACCTGACACTGCCAACACCTGACCACCCTATCATGTTATATCCACCATAATTACGTACTGACACGATCCTTGTTAACACTGGAAACAACATGTGAGGTGATTCCTTTGTCTCACATGTTGTGTGCGCCTGTGGTGTAATGGTCAGCCTGCTCGCTTCGCAAGTTTCTTTACACCATTTGCCTCTGTCTATCCAGCAGTAATTGGGGACCTTGTTTTAATCGATTTGCGGATCGTGTTCCGGGGTAATGGTTAGCCAGTGCAGTTGACGAGTTGTCCGGTCTTCTCGGACTATTCCTTGACACTGGGTCATGCAGCTCGTTAACTCAGGGTGTGGTTGTTGTGTTGGCTACAGCTTCTACACCTTAAACAAATTCACGCCCAGGTGGCCCTTGGGCCGGCCATCCTCGTTACACGAGGGTCAACCATTATTATTATTATATTATTATTAATAGTTTCAATATTCTTATAGTATAATTTAAAACGCGTGTGTGTATGTGTGTGTGTGTGTGTATGCATGGTCTGCGTATGTATGTATTATGTGCGTGTGAATGTATAGTGTGTGCTTATTTATATACGAGTATGTATAATGCCCATGTGTAGCGTGTGGCATGTGTATAAAGAAGACTGTAGGAGCTTCATACGTCAGGAGACACACAAGGCTCACTCACTACCTCAGCTCACAAAATATTAAGGTAAGCATCAAGAAGTTAGCGTCGTGATAACTTAGGAGACATTTCCCGCTCGGTAAAAGTGTGCGGGAGGTGCATCAAAGGGTCCCTGCCAAGGGTCCCCACCCCCCCCTCGTACCTGGAGTCTTCTGCTAAGGGGTTCTTATAAGACTCAAGACGATGAATATCAAGACCTGTGTTGAGAGAGTCTTAGGTTATTTTAGACTGTGTTGGGGTCATTTTCTGGTCTTAGTGTCACGTCTTAGTTCAAGTGACTAGTGATTGGTTCTCAGTCATCTTTGTTTACCTTTGAATTTTAGTCCGATTTTATGACATCTATTATGATTTAATTGTTTCTCTTCCACCTCTTCGTTTGTCTTGAGCTTTTGCCCCTCTGTCTTCCTTTTCCTTTCCTCTCGTTTATCTTCTCTCCCTCCTTCTCCTCATTCTCCTTCTCCTCCTCCTCCTCCTCCTCCTCCTTCCCCTCATTTACTTACCCCCCTTTCATTTCCTTCACCTTTCCCTCGTTAGCTTTTCCTCCCTCTCTCCATCCTTCTTCTCCCCCTTCCCTCCCTCCCTCCCTTCCTCCTCCTCCTTTCTTCCTCCTCCTCCTTTCCTCCCTTTCCCCTTTCTTCTTCTTTTACACGTCCATATTTCTCCTCCCTCTCTTTCCTCTCTTAACTATCCTTCCATGTCCCCTTCTTCACCTTTCCCTTCTCTCTCTTCCGTCGTTCCCCTCTCCCCTCTCTCTCGTCTATCTTTCCCCTCCTTCCCCTTTACCCTCGTCTACCTCTCACCCTTGTACGCCTTCCCCTATGTTCCTCGCCTTCACTTCCTCCCGTCACCATACACTTACCTTTTGGTGTGAGTGAAAAAAAAAAAAAACAATGCCTCTCTCTCTCTCCGCTGTCCATTCATCTCCCTCCCTCACTTTTAGGAGAGAGAGAGCGAGAGAGAGAGAGAGAGAGAGAGAGAGAGAGAGAGAGAAAACGGTACAAGTTGCAATTTGTTTAATACATTGAGGAAGAAGAGGCTGCGGTGGGCCACTGTTCTGCTGTACTGATGGTGATTGGGCAACATTGAAGGTGATTGTTGGGGATGGTGGCGATATTGATGGGGGCTGGTAGAGGTGTTGATGGGGGGCTGGTGGAGATGTTGATGGGGGCCTGGTGGGGAGCAGGTGATGATGGTGGAAGTGTTGGTGAGCAAGGTGTTCTTAGGGCGGTTTTCTTGTGGTCAATAATGATGTTTACTAAATAAATTCACAGCTTACCTTCCTGTCCTAAATTACTGCTGCTTCACCCCCGAGGCACCCATGGTCGGCCCAGCTGGGAATAGGTACTTAAGGAGAGGAGGTCGGGTGCAGGGCTACATTGTCTCCTTATGTGCCGGGACTTAGTATTGTGTACCGGGACCTAATATTGTGTACCGGGACTTAATATTGTGTACCGGGACGTAGTATGGTGTACCGGGAATTAATATTGTGTACCGTAGTGATTAGGGGAGGCTTGTTATAATGTTGGCCTCTTGGATTAATCTCTTGACTGCGGAGGTTATTATTATTATTATTATTATTATTATTATTATTATTATTATTATTATTATTACATTCACAAATTAATGAACCAAACTCCTTATTCACCACTGGGAGGTCATGTGAATGTAATATCAAACACCTGAACACACCTGGACGTGTTGTATAGCGTCAGAGGGGTAACAAACAATGTATACCTCACTCAGTACCTATCACAACTGGCGGGCGGCGGCTCAGGTGTGGGATGAGGGAGGGTTGTGATGATGCTTACCTGTAATAAAGACAGATCATTTTGAGATGAAGATTAATTATGACAGCCCCGTCTACCTTCACCACGAAACACATGTCAGGTGTCAGATAATGTGGTGTCATAATGCAAGTTAGTTATTATATATAATGTGGTGTCATTCGTAATCTTGGTGTCATATCTGGTGTCATACATTCACTCCCCTGCCATACTTGTGCCTCATTGTGTAAAAGTAAATTGATATGTATACACCTGTACTCTAGGTGCTAATTTACTAATAACCTGTGTAATTTATTAACCCGTCTTAAGATGTGGATTAGTTTTAATTCACTCTCTACACCTGTCTCCTCTCACCTTGATTAATGGTTCTGTGCCCCTTAACCTAAAGAAAGAAAGATGGTGGATAGAGAGAGAGAGAGATAATGTTTTAGGGGAAGGTAAACACGTGGTTGAGAGTTGGTGAGCTCTCTCTCTCTCTCTCTCTCTCTCTCTCTCTCTCTCTCTCTCTCTCTCTCTCTCTCTCCACTTGCTTTGTTTGTTCCTTACTTACCTATTAATCCTCTTTCTCTTCCTCTTCTTCCTTTCCCTCCTCATTCTTTGTCTTTCTTTTCATCCTTTATCCTTCCCACATCTTCTTCCCTCTTGTCAACTCTCTTTGATCGTTCTCCTTCTTCATATCTTCCTTCATCTTCCTCCTATCTGTTTCCTTCTATCATTCTCCTCCTCCTCTTCCCCCTTTTCCTCCTACTATATTTCTCCTTCATCTTCTTCCTCCTCCTCCTCCTTCTCCTCCTCCTCCTCCTCCTCCTCCTTCTCCTATTCCTCCTCCTCCTATCTTCCTCCTCCTCCTCCTCCTCCTCCTCCTATCTTCCTCCTCCTCCTCCTCCTCTTCCCCCTTTTCCTCCTCCTATATTTCTCCTTCATCTCCTCCTCCTCCTCCTTCATCTTCTTCCTCCTCCGCCTCCTTCTCCTCCTCCTCCTCCTCCTCCTCCTTCTCCTATTCCTCCTCCTCCTATCTTCCTCCTCCTCCTCCTCCTCCTCCTCCTATCTTCCTCCTCCTCCTTCCCCTTTCCTCTCCTATTTCTCCTTCATCTCCTCCTCCTCCTCCTTCATCTTCTTTCTCCTCCTCCTCCTCCTCTTCCCCCTTTTCCTCCTCCTATATTTCTCCTTCATCTTCTTCCTCCTCCTCCTCTGTCTTCCCCATCTCTTCTCTCCTCCTCCTCCCCTTTTCCTCCTCCTATATTTCTCCTTCATCTTCTTCCTCTCCTCCTCCTCCTCCTCCTCTTCCCCCTTTTCCTCCTCCTATATTTCTCCTTCATCTTCTTCCTCCTCCTCCTCCTCCTCCTATCTTCCCCCATCTTCTTTCTCCTCCTCCTCCTCCTCCTCTTCCCACTTTTCCTCCTCCTATATTTCTCCTTCATCTTCTTCCTCCTCCTCCTCCTCCTATCTTCCTCCATCTTCCTCCTCCTCTTCCTCCTCTTCCTCCTCTTCCTCCTCCTCTTCCTCCTCCTCTTCCTCCTATCTTCCCCCATCTTCCTCCTCCAAGGGTAAATAAACTCCAGCTATACTTCTCTCCCTCATCAAGTCTCTTCTTCAACTCAAGACAAATTTCTCTACCAACCACTTTTGCTATAATTAAAACTTATGACAGAAAGCCTTAATGTGTTGCAGAAAGTTGGTAGTAATGCAGACATACAACTCCTGTGAGTCTTAGTGAGTCTTAGTTAGTCTTAGTGAGTCTTGGTGAGTCTTAGTGAGTCTTGGTGAGTCTTAGTGAGTCTTAGTGAGTCTTGGTGAGTCTTGGTGAGTCTTAGTTAGTCTTGGTGAGTTTTGGTGAGTCTTAGTGAGTCTTGGTGAGTTTTGGTGAGTCTTAGTTAGTCTTAGTGAGTCTTAGTGAGTTTTGGTGAGTCTTAGTGAGTCTTAGTGAGTTTTGGTGAGTCTTGGTGAGTTTTGGTGAGTCTTAGCGAGTCTTAGTGAGTTTTGGTGAGTCTTGGTGAGTCTTGGTGAGTCTTGGTGAGTCTTAGTGATTCTTAGTGAGTCTTGGTGAGTTTTGGTGAGTCTTAGCGAGTCTTAGTGAGTCTTGGTGAGCAACGGGAGGCTCTTTGAAGGTTTGTGTGTTGCGAGTTATCATGATCTTTACTATTTAGGCAAGTCCAGGACGTTTAGTGGAGGCTCTGGACACGACTCACGGTGTTTAAGATGTTGTGAAGCCTTATAGCTGTCGTGGAGGCTCATAAATCCTTTCCTGTGGAGATTTACGATGTTGTGAAGCCTTATAGCTGTCGTGGAGGCTCATAAATCCTTTCCTGTGGAGATTTACGATGTTGTGAAGCCTTATAGCTGTCGCGGAGGCTCATAAATCCTTTCCTGTGGAGATTTACGATGTTGTGAAGCCTTATAGCTGTCGCGGAGGCTCATAAATCCTTTCCTGTGGAGATTTACGATGTTGTGAAGCCTTATAGTTGTCGTGGAGGCTCATAAATCCTTTCCTGTGGAGATTTACGATGTTGTGAAGCCTTATAGTTGTCGTGGAGGCTCATAAATCCTTTCCTGTGGAGATTTACGATGTTGTGAAGCCTTATAGCTGTCGTGGAGGCTCATAAATCCTTTCCTGTGGAGATTTACGATGTTGTGAAGCCTTATAGCTGTCGTGGAGGCTCATAAATCCCTTCCTGTGGAGATTTACGATGTTGTGAAGCCTTATTGCTGTCGTGGAGGCTCATAAATCCTTTCCTGTGGAGATTTACGATGTTGTGAAGCCTTATAGCTGTCGCGGAGGTTGATAACACACCCTTCCGTGATCCAGGATAGTTAACGACAATAAGATGACCTTCTCTATCCTCAAGATGTGAAGTGGACGTTCGCTGGCCAAGATGTTTTGTCTCAGTGGATATTGTGACTGGATAGTGTCAGTGGATGGTGTCAGTGGATAGTTTCAGTGGATAGTGTCAGTGGATAGTGTCAGTTGATAGTGTCAGTGGATAGTGCCAGTGGATAGTGTCAGTGGATAGTGTCAGTAGATAGTTTCAGTGGATAGTGTCAATGGATGGTGTCAGTGGATAGTGTCAGTGGATAGTTTCAGTGGATAGTGTCAGTGGATAGTGTCAATGGATGGTGTCAGTGAATAGTGTCAGTGGATAGTTTCAGTGGATAGTGTCAGTGGATAGTGTCAGTGGATAGTGCCAATGGATGGTGTCAATGGATAACCGAAAAGACTGATCAACATTTCGGATTTTTTTCCTCGATTTGATTCGGAAACTTTAGCAATAAGCTCTAAAAAAAAGTAAATACATAAACAAATAAATATATTCAGACCGTCTGGAAATGCACAAAGCGGTTGTTAGCGTGTTGGGGGTCACTTATGTCAAGGAGTTAACTAGGAGGACAATTTTAGATGAGGGTTGTTAATGCAGTGATGTTAGTTCGCTTGTTGACTTGGTGTTTACAGTAGGTGATGTGGTGACCGTCTGGCCCAGTAACAGTCTTCTTCTTCTTCTTCTTCTTCTTCTTCTTCTTCTTCTCCATGTAAGAACAGTCAATATTTACCGTTTCTGCTTTGATGTTTTTTGTTTTTTGTTTTTTTACTTTATGTGGAGTTTGGTCTTGCTATTTAAGAGGTTCTTCTCCTTCAAGTTTAGAGAGATCCCTCC